>JBDJHY010039351.1:0-13953 GCA_039654485.1 Withania somnifera
TGTTCATATTCCAAAAATATATCGAAACTAATGTATGACCAAAATATTCAAAGGACTCTTTTGAACTTCTCTGCTGAGGCATAAGCAATAGCAAACAATCTCTAACATTGTATTTTAAGTGGTCCACTGTCTGAAATATTTCTTATCTTGTTTGTGTTTGTTGCCAAGGTAGATCTTTTTCTTTGCCTTTCTTCATATTGTGTAAGTTTTTATTTCTATTGCATTCTATCTCATCGTATCATATTTTATTCTATGAGATTAGAAAATCACCATCAATACCTCGGTATAGGTCTGAGATAATCCTTTGATCCATTGCCCTCGGGCTATTTACAACTAGCCAATTAAGAAGTCTTGGATGTACTAGCACTGCATCAAAGACGTAGTCATCTATTCTCCCGAGAGGTCACATGCAATATGATTCAATTTAGGGGATTGTGGATAAGACCCATTTCTTGGTTGTTAAGACTGCATTTACAGTAGAGGATTACACCAAGAAATTCTTACTGAAAATTGTAAAGTTTTATGGTACTCCCATATCTATCATTTTAGACAGAAGTACCTAGTTTACTTCTCAATTTTGGAAATCTTTCCAGAATGGTAAGGATACCTATGTACTTCTTAGTATTGATTTTAATTAGCATACTAATGGACAAGAAAATGTACTAGTTAGATGGTGGAAGATATGTTGAGGGACTGTGTGCTAGATTTCAAAGGCAATCGGGATGACCACCTACCTTTTGTCAAATTTGCATACAATAACAGTTACTATGCTAGCATTAAGATGGCTCCATCTAAAGCCTTATACGGGAGAATATATAGGTTTCTTATAGGGTGGTAAGAAGTTAGTAAGGCCGCATTGGTAGGGACAAACCTATTCCATGATGTCATGTAAATGTTTTATCTCACCAGGGAGAGATTTAAGATAGCTGAGAGTAGGAAAAGGTCTTATGCAGACCTAAGGAGGAGATACCTTGAGTATGAAGTTAATGATTGGGTGTTCTAGAAAGTATCACCCATGAAGGGGGTGATGGGGTTTTGGAAAAGGTGGATTCTCAATCCTCTCCAGATAGGCCCGTATCATATTCTAAGAAGAGTGGGTAAAGTGGCTTATGAGGTAGATTTACTAGTAGAGTTAGCTTTCGTTAACCCAGTTTTTCCTGTATCCTTGTCAAGGAAGTTTATTAGAGACCTGTCTCTTATCATTTCTATAACCATGTAAATATAAAGGACATCCTATCCTATGAGGAAGTACCAATTCATATATTAGACTGACAAGTTGTAGGCTCAAAAATAAAGAGGTTGCTTCAGTTAAAGTCCTTTGGAGGAATTAATTTATAGAAGGAGTGACATGGGAATATAAAGTAGATATGATGGATAAGTATCCAATTTGATCCCTCTGAATTCCAACTCAGTTTGAGTTAAGTCGTCCTTAATCTATTTCCATAGTTACTTTCCCTAGACTTCATCATGCTCTCTATCAACGTAATGTGACTTTATATGTATTAACAAGTTTATAGCACACTTATTTGCATTCATGTTTCAGATAGTTAGAAACCTCAATTATCATGTGCCTATGTGTTCAGTTAAGTTAAGTAAAGGTTGGGCTCATATTCAGCAAAAAGTGTTACCTATTCCATATCAAACCTTGCTAGTACAGTCTTAGTCCCTTCATTTACCTATAATTCAATGACAAATAATCCCAAGGAGGAGATATTGTAAGACCTAAGAGAGTTTTACTCATTTTTCTTTTAGTTTACTAGCTAATTGGAGCTCCGGAGGTGAGTATTCAACCTATGCATCATATAAATTCCAACTCAGTTTGAGTTAAGTCGTCCTTAATCTATTTCCATAGTTACTTTCCTTAGACTTCATCATGTTTCTTATCAATTTAATATGACTTTATGTGTATTAACAAGTTTATAGCATGCTTATTTGCATTCATGTTTCAGTCAGTTAGAAACCTCAGTTATCATGTGCCGATGTGTTCGGTTCATTTAAGTAAAGGTTGGGCTCATATTCTACAAAAATTGTTACCTATTCCATTTCAAACCTTGCTAGTTCAGTCTTAGTCCCTTCGTTTACCTATCATTCAACAATGAATGATCCCAAGGAGGAGATATTGTAAGACCTAAGAGAGTTTTACTCAATTTTCTTTCAGTTTACTATCTAATTAGAGCTCCATAGGTGAGTATTTAATCCATGCATTATATAAAAATGATTTGGATTGCATGTATGGGAGTCTAAGTGAAAATTCTCTTTGCAAAAGGAATCGTATGATGTAGGGTTTAACCCTACGAGCAAGTGAGCCTCATATTGCGATACTTAGCACAAAGGCTCACTGGATAAGGGTCACGATAAGCATCGAGATGTGATGCATAACTGGCTAAGTTAGCCTCGTTGAATGGGCTTTAGTCTTATGTACAATTGTTTTTCAACTTCTTTCTTAAGGTTATGGGGGTAATTTCTCAACCTAAATAAATCCTACACTATTTTTTTACTCGTAATAGATGATTTAGTAGAAATTTAACCCCAAAACCCCTTATCTATAATCCATGCTTTCAAGTTTGAAATTAGAACATAAGAACTCTCTCTAAGGATAAGGGAAAAAATCTCCATATTTAAGGGCTCAATCTCAAGATTTTACTAAGGATTTTACCCCTTTTAGGTATATGGGTATCTATTAAAGGTTCCTTTCACCTTCATTCCCAAAGTTTAATTGATTGAAGCCAAGTTTTATTAATTCAAAACTAGGGTTCTAACCCAACCTATGAACTATGTTAAGATTGTAACTCTCTTTATACCATATGATATCTCTTCTCATTGTTATGCAAGTTTTATATGATTTTTATCTCTCCTTATGAAAGTTTAATTTTCCATGTTTTAGCATGCAATTTCCCATTATTTTGTTGATTCAGATTAAAACCACATAAATTATACTTATTAGTTTTCTCACTCCATCAAAGTATAACTTTTACCATGATGGTTCTCCTTATGTTTTATGATTCATAAATTTGATAAAGTGACTATTATTTGACATGACACGATTATAAAGATCAGGCTCAACTTTAATAATTTATGATTGGATATATATTATCCCTATGTTATGAACAATAGTATCTTATTGATAGGATTATTTAGCACTGAGGATACGCATAACACTATCACTCAAGTAAGGGATGATACCCTAGAACCATAATAACGTAGACAACATCGGTTTTCATGTTGCCAATTTGTGGCCTAGTATTTTGGATTCCTAGTTATGGCTCTCAATATGGGGTTAGGACCCTCTTTTTTTAGTGTAGGTTCTAGCCCGCTGACCACCATGCATGCTAACATTTTTGATGTAGGTTAGAAAAACTCCCATCTATGTTCAACCTTTAGTTTGATAGTATGATTAAAATAATTTGCATGCCTTACTAGTTTATGGCATACAAGGATATTTTATCCATTATTATTTTAAGAATATTTTAAAATTACTATGCATAATTAAAATTTAGTTTTCACAAGTTAACATGATGCAAAGTTTTATGAGTTTTTCTTAAAATATAGCTCAGTTTAGTATTTCATATGTCTCAATTTCCTATTCCAGTTCCTTTATTTTTAGATCTAATATATGTACGACATTTTGTATAAGTTCTTATTATTATGTTTACATGACTACATACTTAGTACATTTCAAAAGTATTGATGTGTGGGAGGGTAGTCTTGGATCTTCATTTAGCAAAGCATTAGTCGTGAGTCCTCATGATCCGAGGGCGATGATGTTTACTCAACAAGAGGCCAGATCCCTCAGATAGATTATGTTATTCAGTTTTAGTATTTTCTTCTTATGAACTAGAGATCTGTTCGAGCCAATCATTCTTATATAGTAGAGTCTCTTCAGACATAGTGTTTAGTATTTTCATTGTTTGGGTTGATTACTTCCTTGTGTTCAAAATCTTTTTGAAGTTTAGTACTAAAAATTTTCCATCACTATAATTAGTATTGTTATTGCTATTGTTCCTCTAAATTCCAGTTCTAAATTCATGTGTGACAGATTCTTAAGGGTCAAGTGGGAGTCTTTCTGGGTTCTTAACATCGTGTCCCCTTCGAGGTATAAACTTAGGGCATGATAATTATATTTTTATGGTTTGATATTGTATCGTATATAGATAGTTACTATATGTGTTGTATTATGGGTGTGTGGTTTGGGTATTTGTGTCATGTGTTTTTGTTGTTGGTGGGGTTATAGATGTGAGGGAGTAATATCTTATTATATGTAGGGATGGTCTAGGATTGGGTAGTTGTAAGTTGTCAGTTTTTGTGTCTTGGAGTTTGGTTACTGAAAATTATTTTTGGAGCTTGGTTGTTGGAGGAAGTTTGGACGAAGGGAGTGTTTTGGTGGTTGAAGGATTGTTTCCTTGAGAAGTGTTTTTTCTTGTTTTCTTTTTGGACATGAGGGAGTTTATATAGGTTGTAGATGTAGGATGTTTACATGGTAGACTTAGGGTAGGAAAAGGTTTAAGTTATTTGAGTTTTTGGGGGAATGGTTAAGGTTTTAAGTTATTTTTAGGTTTGTTTAATTTTCTTTCCTCTTTAGCTTTTTTGTTTTTTTTTTAGTTTCTTAAACAAATGATTACAAAATGTTAACTTAACATCTTTAGACTAGTAATAACATAAAAAATAGTTAGTCAAAAATAAAGTGTTTCTTTAAAAAATAAAACAAAATATACATGTAATTAAAATTTGATTTAAAGAAGATTTATTTTTGTAAATTTTCTTTTTCTTAAAATAAAAAAGAAATTGAACCTAATCTTAAAATGTGACTCTAATTTTGGTAGTTTTAGAATAAGTATAAACAAAATGCCATAAAAGTAAAATATCCAATTTGGACCTAAAACTTTTAGTTTTGGTCAAAAATTAGGTCTTCACATAATGCCCATCTTTTCTTGGGAACATGAAGCGTTTTCAAGAAAATAAGTGAACGACGTGCTAATTTTTTTTACCTAACCATTTATTTAAGTAGGAAAAAATAAAGGAAAAGAGGTGTGGTTGATCCATGGCTTAGGCAACCTACATATCTGGGGTTATAAGAGAATCAGGTCACATGTAGTTCAAGTAGGTGTAGGGACGAAAAGGTGATATAGAGTATTGAGTGAGATGCCGTCGAAAGTTTTGGTTCGATGCTTCCGTTGTTACATCAGAAAAATGAAAAGAGAAGGAAAATATACTAGATCCTATCTACTCTACTTGTCTTAACTCACTCTTTCAGATCTTCTTTTAGGATCTTCAATTATCAGCTCACCTTCTATTATTAGGTACCTTGATCTCGAAATTTGATTTTGAAGTTGAGATTTGAGACTTGAACTTGTGATTTGGATTGAGAAGCTCTTCTAATGGATAGCTCGTAAAATATTTTTAGATGTTTGTTTTCTTGATCAGAAGCTAAGAAGATGACTCCACAGATTTTGAGCCACTATATTTGTCAAAGCTAACTCTAATTGTCTTCATGATTTAACATTCTTCTTTGCTCTAGCCAGAGATGGGGTTCCTTTTTTGAATATCAAATTTGTTTTTGTGGTAAAGCCTCCAATCCGTCAAAGACAATCAAAACAAATAATTATTTTCTTCTCCAATTTGCACTAGGAAGATATTTTAGTTGTTAGTAAAACTAAAGTTAACAACTTCATACAAAAAATACAATGATGGAAATCAAAGCTAAGTATGCAAAATAAAAGTGACATTGTTATTTCACAATAATGCAACTAGGGGACGTCGTGCCATATGAACACATGAAACAAAGCAGATAATTTTGTTATTGATTTGGTTTTTTTTTTCGTTTGTTTTATATCCATATATTCAAAAAAATATATAAAAATGCCCCTGTTTTGAAGCAAGAAAACTCTTTCTATGTTTGTTTTTTAAATAGCAACCTAGGGAATGTTGTAACCTATAAAGACATAGAATAGGAAATTTTGTTCCCTAAAATGCAACTAAAGAATCTAGTGCTTATGAGGATATGAAAGAGATAGAACGTTTTGTTCCTAAAAATTCAACAAAGGAATGTCACAACTTATGAGGATATAAAAGAGATAGGGGTTTTGCTCACTAAAATACAACTAAAGAATGTTGTGCCATATAAAGATATAATAAGAGAGATAGGGGATTTTTATTCCCTAAAATTTAATCAAGGAATGACACACTTTATGAGGCTTTGAGAGAGATAATGCAACTAAGAAATGTTGTACTTTACAAAAACATAAGAAGATAGATATGGGAGTATTGTTCAATGAAATGCAACTAACGAATGTCATACCTTATGAGGCTATGAGAGAGATAGGGGTTTTCCCCCCAAAATATAACTAAGGAATATTATACATTATGAGAAAATAAGAAGAGAGATATAGGATTTTTGTTCCTTTAAATGCAACTAAGAATGTCATATCTTATGATGCTATGAGAGAGAAAGGGTTCTTTCCCTAAAATTCAACTAAGAATTATGAAAGCATAGTAAGAGAGATAGGAGATTTTTTCCCCTAAAATACAATGATTGAATATCATACCTTATATGGCTATGGGAGAGATAGGGGGTTTTGTTCTCTAAAATACAACTAACGAATGTTGTACCATATGAAATTATAAGAAGAGAGACAAAGGATTTTTGTTTTCTAAAATACAATGAAGGAATATTGTACATTATGAAGCTATGAGAGAGACAGGGAGTTTTATTCCCTAAAATTCAACTAATAAATATTGCACATTATGAGGATATAAAAAAAGTTTAAGGGTTTTTATAATTACCCTTCCAGTCATATTAACATTTTCATGATTTTCTTACATCTTAAATCTTTCCCACCAATCATTCATTTGGGTTTTATTTTTTTTCCCTATTTTGAAGCATTATATTTTAAAATATTGACTTCAATAAATATTCCTTAAAGAAACACGAAATTAGATTGTTATATTTCTGTTAGCTCTGGAATACGAATTTTGATCTAGACAGACCCCTGGTTGTGTCTGAAAGTCTTTATTGTGATTTTATCTCGTTGTACATGTTTTATGTGTTTTGGAGTTCGAAAGTTTGACTTTGGTCAACTTTCGACAATCAGAGCCTTGGATTAAAAATTCAATTATGCCATCAGCTCTAAAATTTCAATTTTGGGTTAGATGAGTTATTTGTTTGGCATCGGGCTAGGCTTCCTCATTTGAGTTCTCAGTTGGAATTTTGTAAATTTAGGTCGAGGGTTGAATTCAGTCAGCATTTTGCTGAAATGGTACTAAATCAAATTTTTGTTTGTGTTGTCCCAAGCCTATTTTCTGAAATGGTAATAAATCAAAATTTAGTTTGGATTTATTAGTTTCTAAACTCATCCCAAGCCTCTTTTCTAAAGTTGTTTTTGTGGATGTTTCTTGTCATGCTTGCAATTTAGTAAAGCCCATATTGTTCATCTCATTCGTCAAAGTAGTCACAGGATCACAATGAACAATCATGAGAATGTGTGACCTTAGCCAATCCTTCTTCATGATTGTAGAAAGATTTCATGCGATTTAGTGCCTCTAAATTTTCCCTTCCTTAATTGAGATCAAGTTTTATGCAACTGTGATTCTTGAGACCACTATGCTATGCGATTGCATCCCTACATTCATGCGATCGCGATTTAGTATACCTGGCAGCATATATAAAGGTCCAACATCGAATTTTCTTTTATTTTCCATCCTTTTCACTTCAAAACTCAATTTCCTCCATTGTTATACCTTTTGTATTTTCATGTTAGGTTGGGTGACATTAGGAATTATGTACTATCATCTTTCACTTAATTTATTAATTTTAGCTCTTCCTTTGATCTAGTTTATCCTAAATTTTGGGTATGTATTCCTGGTATTGAGAGAAATGTGTTGATACCTTTTGTTTGGAGTTTGGGTTACTGGGCCTGAGGCCCATTTTAACTCAAATTTTGACCCTGGCTAGAATCGTAGCTTTATAATTTGGTTCCTTTTTAATATGTAGATTATTATTTTTATAGTTTTGTGATTGTTTGGAGTACTTTGGAGCATTTTGAGCTAGTTCTCAGTGTTTACGAGCTTACTCTTCGAATATCGAGTAGGATCTGGCTTATAATTTTTAGATTGAGTTTATATTTAAAAGATAATTATAGTGTTTAACTTATGCTTGGGTTGGGATTTAAGGAATTGTCCCTTGGACCTATCCGCTTATTTAGTCCCATTCTTGTCATTGCCTCTGGTATGGTGATATTATTATAGATTACCTTTATGAACCTACATTTTCTTGTATTGACTCTGGAACATAGTTGTGGGATTTTTTGAATGTATATGAGTCCCAGAACTCAACTATTTGGTTCATAATTTTTGTAGTGATACTAGGCTTGTGCAGGGACGGTATGATATATTGATTATGGTTATGCATGACATTATCATGAAAACTAGTTTTATGCATTAGTTTCAATTATTGTATGGTCAAGATCCCAACATCACTGATTTTAAAACCTTACATGGCCTTGCGTTGTTGTTTTTTGGTATTTTATGATTAATAAGGTTAAAAATTGATGGTGTTCACCAACTTTTAGTGATAAAAAGGTTAGATTTAGATATTTTTTACTATTTTGAATTGATACTAGACTCGATGAAGGTTTGTTGCTAATCATTTAGATTTATATTCATTTTAGTCCTGTTAAAAGCCCAATAATAATACTAAAATTGATATTATTAAGATAGACCCTACGTAGGTCCAATTATAGTTACAAGATATTGGGATGGTATGCGGTGATGGCCTCTATGGACCCTACTATTCTAGGCTAGTGAGAGACTAAAGGAATGGTATATGGGGCATTTAAGGTATATGGGTGAACGCCTTCCATGGGTCCTGCTTCTAGACCTATGGGTACTGGAGGAGGAGTATATATATTTTTAAACTAGTATCGCCATATTATTCTACATAGTTCTATCCTTGTTTGTTATTTACAAGTTGTACTCTCTAATTGTATGGGAGGCAAATTCGTATGGGCGGCCCTAGAATTTGCATTCACTTGTTTGTGTCCTTCATGTGTATGGGTGATCACTAGAATTATAGCTTACTTACTTTCTTATTTTAGTTGTGCCTATTTATCATTGGGTTTTTCTTCCTACCTTTTATTTTTCATGTTTATGTGGTAGTAGATCTTCATATTGTCTCTCTTATTATTGAGGTTACTAGTATACCTCCATATTTGTTTAATTTTATCTCCTCTTGTTAGTTGAGAATAGATTAAAGTATATTAATATTCCTTTTTCCTGAATCTTTGATACTTGCTAACTAGTTTTAAAGTACTATTTACTTGTTTTTCTTCTTTTTAGCTAGTTCTTCCATGTTTGGTCTACTTATTTGATTTGTTTGACCTTTCTTTCATTATTTGTCTATTTACTACTTTTATTTATTATATGGTCCCACTTAGCCTATGATGTTAATTGGATACCCGATTGCTTTGACTTTTTGGTACTCATACTATATTTTTATATCTTTCTAGTACAGATCTTAATACGAGTCAGTAAAGTTGATTTTATGGATTCGTGCTGATTAGCTATTCCTAGGTTAAAAGATAGTTCCCAACATTTGGATCCTACTTTACCTTTAATTTTTAACAATTTTAATTTCCAAGATAGAGTATGTATTCTATCATTTCTAAGATCTTGTACTCGTATTTTTATTGGCCCATTCACCTAAATACCAAGTTTTGGATTTTCTTTATTATTGACTCTTGTTTTGCATTTATTTTTGCATTGTTTGTATAATCTTGTTTTACTCTTCTGCGTTTATTATTTTATATGTGGTTCGCCTATCATAGGATGTAGGTGCCCTCATCGCCTGAGAAATGGGGTCCTAATAAATTGGTATTAGAGCTCTAGGTTGTTTGGTATCCAAGGTACATAAGCCAATGTTTAGTAGGGTCTAATGGATCAGTGTATAGACAATCATTCCTTATCATTAGGAGGCTACAATGACATCTTTAGGAATCATTCTTTTTTTATGTTTATGTTAAGCATAGTATCCTAGTTGGTCTCTTGATATTTTTTTTTATTCTTGTTCAATCATTCGTAGATGCCACGTACATGATCTTTGGAAGAAGCAGGAGATAAGGAGCATGTCCCTACTAATTAGGGATCTATCTAGGGGTCGTTCTAGAGGTCGGCCCCAATATCAAGTACGTACCCATAAGATGGCTCCCGCGAGAGCTTATCACCAGTCAGAGATCCTGGGATTGAGTCTGATTTGTAACGGTTCAATAGTTGCCTAGGGTCTAGAGACCATCTTATATTGCACCGAATTCAGTACCATCATATGTTGCTCCTGATCCACAACTAGCTTTGACACCAGTTCTCACATTGCATATTAGAGGTGTTATGCTTTATCTTTTGGGTATGGTTAGTGGGTTTCCTGTTGATGGGGCCCATACATTCGGTCAGGGTAGGTCTTGGTGATCATGGTTTAGGAGAAGCCTGCTACCATAGTTCCTCTATTTCATATGCCTATAATTCTTAAATATGCTACTCCGAACTATGTTCTTCCCATTCCTTCAATTGGACAGTCTTTGCCTTCTCCCTTACCTATTACTGAGGCAGATTAGAAGCCATTGATTAGACTTTTTAGTTAGATCCTCTAAGTTCACATGCACTCTTGGAGAGGATGCCTAATATTTAATTGATCTGTACTAGAAGGAGTTGCATAACCACAGTATACTGGAGACCGGTATTTCCACAGCAGACCGATGCTAGACCACTTTCGTCACATGAGATAAGGAAGATTCTTGATCACTTTCTCCACATATAACCTGCTAGATTCTTAGGGGCAGCAGGAAAAGACCCCATGGAGTTTATTAGTATCTATGAAGAGAGGTTGAGGACCTTGGAGTTGTTTGATGGGCACGATGTTGATTTTGGTACTTATCTACTTGAGGGAGTTGTGAGCCACTAATGGAGGGTTCTTAGAGACCGAAAGTCAGTTGGGTCTCTAACAATGATATGGGGCTAATTTTCAGAGGCATTCTTGGCCAAGTATGTGCCCCGTAGTGCCCGAGATAGGCTTGAATCAGAGTTTGACATTTTGCAGAATGGGTCCTTGTTAGTTATAAAGTATGAGACCAGATTTGTTGATATGTCGAGGCATTCATTTGAGTTGATTCTGATTGAATATGAGTGGATCCGCCGCTTCGCTTATGGATTGAGGCTTGATATGCATAAAGAGGTGGAGTGAATGTTGATATTGGTGAAGTCATTTCCGAATTTTCTTGATCATACCAGGAGCTTGGATGAGTTGCATTTTGTGTTCCAAGGGGGTAGAGGAAAGAGGCAGCATTATGAGGGTATTTATTTTGGTTCGCGATCATAGAGAAGATACTATATAAGAGGTTAGACTAGCAGGAGATATGAGGCTTCCATAGGGGATTCAACGGCAGGTGAGGGTAGTCAGCCCTCCAGGGGCTTGAGTTCACGCTTATAGGGCCTTTGTTGCTAGGTTAGGGCTCAGGTTTCCATGCGGAGGGCGGGACTGGGTGATTTTGATGTAGAAATCATAGACACCTTGCCATAGATTTCCCCAAGAGTGTTAGAGGTAGTGTCCCTGATGCTTTCTACAAGTATGAGGAATTGGGTCACCGGATGAGGTATTGTTCACGACGTGGGGCCGCTCAACCACCAATTCTAGTGCAGCTACTTTAGGCAGCACCACTGATCAAAGATGGCTAGGGATCTATGGTTATGGTTAAGAGAGATAGAGCTAGGGACTACCAGGGTGGGGCCCATCGATAGTTATTTTTGTTTTGATATGGGGCCGAGGTGGGAGCCTCAAAGGGTGATGATGATATTCCTGGTACGTGCCTCAGATGTAGCTTTTTGGATTGAGCAGTTCTGACTTATGATTTGCTTTATTTACTATTTTCCCTATTTATGCCCCATGATTTTTTACTTTTGGTTGAGTATTGTTGTGCCTGCGGGCCATATCTTAATATTGGATAGGTTGTTGGGCTATATGCATTGTCAGTGCGAGGTCATATAATGCAGGTTGATTGGGGGAGCCTTGTAGGTGTTTGCCCACATTGTGTTTTTATATGTAGGATGCCAGTTCTTTGCTTTTATGAAATTCCAGGTTATTTTCGACGGTCGTTGCCTTAGCGGTGCCCCGAGTATCCAGCGTGAAGGATGGTGGGACCTTTTAGGAACCCACTGGTTTGGGTCTTTTTTGCTAGTGGGTCTTCAGATCGGGTTTTTCTTAGGCATTCCTTAGCCTTTTGGCTCCCTGTTTCTTTTCTATTTCCTTTCCTTCCCCTTTCCTTCTGACTTTTTTTTGCCTTCCAAAGTTGGGAGTTCAATGGTGGAGGAGTGACAGTGGTTTGGGTGCATAGCTGCACTCTGTTTAGTAGTGGATTGTGTGGGGTGATGTCCTTAGATGTTCCTTTTGGGGTTTGTTTGGGTTTTTTGGTTTCTAGTCAGTTTTCTGTCCTGTCAGCTTAATTTTGCCTCGACCTTTGGTTGTTCTTTGGTTTTGCGGTGTGTTTGAGTAAGGTTGGTCTTTTGGGGGGTGTTGATCTAATAGTTTACAAGAGGCCCTGTTGGAAGGTTATTGGTTAGCTGGGGCTCAGGGGAGTTCTAGTGGCAAAGGTCTCCCAGACACCTGTTGTCTATTGGTTGCATTTCTTGAGGTTTAGAAAGAGGTATGCAAGCCCAATACTCCCTAACCATTTTGAGTCTTCAGTTATTGTCCTCCTTTGACTTTCTAGGATGAAAGTTGTGTTTAGTAGTGGATGTTGTAATGACCTTTTTGGTCATTATCTTACTTTCTTCCTTTTTCCCTGTTCATAGTGGTCTAATAGTTGCCCCAAGTTATTTATGACTTTCTACGACAGGTAGTTCAGTGCCTTGGTAGCTTGTTTGCCTGTTATCTTAGTTTTCTATTTTTGAAGTTTCAGTTTTGAAATGGTGAAACTCGATAGTGAATTTGTATTAAATGCACTTAGAAATTAATTTTGACATTTTTGTTAGCTTCGGAATGCTAACTTTGTTCTAGGTGGACCTTGAGTTCGTGTCCCGGGGTTTCCTTTGTGAGTTTGAGATGTTTTGTGAAATCTTAGTTCAGCCAAAGCTCATTTTGGAACATGGGTGGACTTTTGTTGATTGGAGCATCGGATCGGAATTTTGATGATTCCATCAGCTTTAGAATGTTCATTCTAAGCTATTTGGGTTGTTATTTTTCTTCCGGGGTGTCCTGGATTTTTTGGGGTTCGTTTGTGGAAGTCTGGAAAATTCCCTCATTTAAGTTGGTTTGAGTTGTAGTCTTTTTTATGCAGAACAACCTCCGATGTCTATTTTGATGATTTTTTTAAGTTTGAAATATTGTTTTTATTTGGTTTGATGAAATCTATTACCATTTCCATTCCGAACCCCCATTGGGAGTTTCTGAATATTGCAGAAAAAAACAGGTTGATGTCATATTGCAAGAACATTTTGTTCTATGTAATTTCATGGCTTTGGGTCATGATCTCATAGGTGTTGGGTGTTATTTAGCACGATCATGGAGGTGCATGACGCAATACGTGGTATTGGACCTCTTACTTAGCGCGATCGCGTAGTCTGGGCATGTGATAGCGTAGCTTGGGTTGTTCTTGCTCAGCGCAATCGTAGAGCTTTTTGAAATGATCACGTCTCTCTGCCTAATGTTTTTATCATGATCGCGATGCATGCTTACGCAATCGATATGAGTCAAGCCCTACCAGGTCGCGATCGCGTGACTTCTTGATGTGATGTAGAGTTCCTGCACCTATATAAACCATTTTCTAGCTTTTCATTCATTTTCTCCCATTTTTTCTTCATTATTGAGAGATTTCAAAACCATTTTAGGGTGCTGTGAGCTGGGAAAGTGGCTATGGGTTTGTGTGGGAGGTGGTGTCATCATTGGGCAAGTTCCTCCGGGTAATCCTTGACGTTTTT
>JBDJHY010039461.1:0-23955 GCA_039654485.1 Withania somnifera
CAGGAAGCCTGGTTGAGATTTGTCTCACTTTGCCTATTTAAGAGCCTAAACATAAGTACTCATATACTTTTGACAACTTTCCTTCAAAACGAGCTCATAATTAAATTCCGACAATTCTATTAGCTCTAATATGCTAAACAAAGTCTAAATGGATTTAATGTATGTGGTTTGGGGTTTTTGTTTGAAGCTTGTGATAAATTGTAGTTTTTCATTTCATTTGAGGATTAAGTTGGATCTTTGGTGGTATTTCAATGTTCGGAGTGTCGGAGTGAAATTCAGCCACTTCCATCAGCTTTTGAATGGTAAATTTAAGCTAGTATGAGTGTTGGTGTGTTTGTACCTTGGTGGATTAGTGAAAATTTGGTATATCTTGGTATAGGGGTCCTTTTCACTCAAACGATCTAGGAAACCTTTTTTGTAGATTTTGTTGAGTCCGAAATGTATTTTTCATGCAAGATGCATATTTGGAAATTGGACCCCTTTTTTTACGAGCCCCTTGTTGAAAATTTTAAAATAGCTAGTTTGCTGGTGCTAGTGTAGAATGATTTATGGACATTTTACCAATTTATCGGTGATTGATAAATCGGTCAGCTTATCATTAAATTAGCAAGTGCTGATAAATTAGTCATTTGGTCCGGTAAATCAGTACTTATTAGTGTTCAAAGAATACCGATTTATCAGCAGATGTTCAATAAATCTATACTGGCGGTTGGCGTTCTGATTTATCGGTATTTTATCTAATAAATCAACATCCACATATTTTCCAGTGTGTAGGAGAATGCCGATTTATCAGCATAAGTATCCAATGAATTGGTCATAAAGACATTATTTATTCAGTTCTTATCCCATTTTTCCTCACTATTTCAATCATTTCCTTCCTTCCCCAGCGTCTCAGTTCTCTTCCTTTTGAGGGATCAGCTTTCTCTTTGGTTTCTCCTCTCAAAGTGGTATGATTTCTCCCGGATACATCCTCATAATTGTCAGAAAAGTTCTTGAAACTTCCCCACATCTTCCTCACTCTTGGTAAGTAATTCTCTTCGTTAAATTCCATAAAAAATAAGGTCTTTCCTCCATTATTACCCTTGTTGTGTAATCATGAATCCTTCGATTTTCTGGGAAATTATTGTGTAAATGCGTATTATTTTGGTCTATTTTACTCTGTAGTAGTTGTTGCTCTTTAAAATTTCGTCGTTTAATTCGCAAAAGCTTGAATCTTCAACCTCTTTTAATAAAACTTCTCCGGGCTATTTGAGGCCTTTCCCATGCCTGAATTGTGCTCAATTTTGAATCACGGGTTCCTAGTGTTTCTAGGAACCCCGTGGGAATGTTTATTTTTTATTTCGATGAGCAGGGACCGCGAGCCCATTTTAGTCCCAGTCTAAAACTTAGTATAAAATATATCATTAGACTCATATTGATCCCTGGATTATTAACTCATAAGTTTTAGATTCGTTGGAGACCGTTTGATATCAGTTGGGGTAACAATTAGACTTGTAGTGCATTATTCATCGGACGATAGGTAGGCCCCGTGGGGCTATCTCTTGGTATATAGATTTCATAATTATACTAAATAGCATCTGTAGGTTGGGTTTCTAGGTTGTTACCCTGTACTTAGACCACTTCTTTGTTATGTTCCCTACTTGTTCTCTATAATATTGTTCGGTGTGATACGATGCACACTACTTAGAATTAGGCTTATGATGACTTTCGGGTGACTCTGGTAGTAGTAGAACGCTGATGAGTGGGTTGGTTTTGGGTTTTATCCTTGGGTTTGGGTTGGTGTATTGTGCTGTTAGCTGTAGTTTAGTTTTGCCTATGTAGGGCATAGGTTGGCTATAAATATAAATGTATTGATGTATTGTGCATTTATTTTACGAGAGGTTGAGGCACAAGATTTGTTTTGAGAGAGCATTGGGGCTGGGGCTGCGTATCACCACTTGATGCTAATGCCATGGAGGCTAAATATTTATAATAAGTATAATAATGAATAATGACTTAATAAATAATAACTTGGGATATGTTGATAATAATATAACTTAAAGGTTCTTTTGACATTTTAGACTCGATAGTGTACCTAGCACCCGGTATTCTATTTTCCCTTATTTTACTCCAGGATTCACACCTTGGCACTGGAAAATATCATTTGACTAATTAATATTGGGATTTAAGTCCGACTCTGTTCGGTAGTTAGTACAGCCGCTGGCACTTGAGTCCGTCATCATACAACAGTGAGTACAACTTTTCAACACTTACCACACCTATTGGTTTAGAGACTTTGATGATACTTGTTCCCTTAAGGACATTGACGATACCAATATATTAAGGTGTTGTACACCATGACTTTCTGAGATTATGGTTTGATTATGCTATTGGTATGAGGCACTGGATGCCAGACTGTACCTTTGAGGCTCTGTGACTTGGGATGTGAGATTATGATGATGTTAGATGTTGTATGTAATGGGCATACCTCTATGGACCTAGCCTCTGGGTACCGCAACTGGAGGGGGTATAAGACAGAGCAGGGATGTACGGAATTAGGATTAGCCTTCCAAGGATCCTACCAGCTGGACCTTCAAGTACCAGAGGAGGAACATATACAGGACCTGTTACTTTATGGGGTGTATTTACTTTTCTACACTTGTTTTCTTTGGTGTACCCCTGGTAGTATGTGGATGCCAACAAGTTAGTGTGTTTACTTTATACGCTGTGTTCTTTTTGGAGTCTTCATAGTGTTTATCTATTTATTACATTACTTTTATTACTACTCTATGATTATTGGATAGTTCTGATTATGTGGGTTATTTTTCTTTTTATCATGTTATCCGTCCTTCCTGCCTTACTTGAGGTTACCGATATGCCTTCCAGTTCTCTTTCGATATTTTACTTGACTCCTAAATATTTATTATTGTTGTCCATATATATTGCTGCAAGAATCTGGGTATGTCTTCCTTCATTGTCTGAAATCCTGTTATGTAGATATCTAGCGATGACATGTTCTTCTTGTTACTTGATTCACATAGGAGTAGCTAGCTTCCATGATATACTATTTGGTACTGTGAACCTACTTTATTATATTCCATTATTTACTACTTTTATTATTGTTATGTACCTAGTTGGACTCAAAGCCTACTGGGTATTGGTTGCTTCTGCATCTTGTACTCATACTACACTTGCCCTTGTGCAAATCTGAGTACAGATGCCCGACAGTGATTCACAGACCAATTTTTGTGCTGACCTTTTTTCTTTTAGAGATTCAGAGTGATCTTCGCATCCAGCTTTTTCCTATTTTTTGATATTGAATTGATCTCCTTATGTTTTCAAAGACACTCTGAGATTAGACTTTTATTTCATATTCTGTACCTAGAGGTTTTGTATTATTTTTACTACCAGGTTTTGGGTATTTTCAACTCACTATAATTCCGCTACATTGAGTATTTCTTTTCCATTTCTTTTATGTTTATTAAACTTGTTATGTTTGCTTTTTTATAGTAGTCCTCCCTTTGTCTTCGGACTACATGGTTGGTTCTCCTACTGGCAGTGTAGTAAGTTCCATCATGACTTGAGAAATCCAATCATGATAAATTGGTATCAGAGCCCTAGGTTCGCCAGTGTTAGTGTATAGAACAAATGTCTAGTAGAATTCTATAGATCGGCGGGGAGATTTCTATGGATTATCTTCGGGAGGCTATAGTAACATGTAGAAAATAACTCTTTCTTTTGAATCATACATCGTGCATAGATCCTTGATGGTTTCTCAAAAATACCTCACTCAGTGTCCTCACTCTTTCGCAGATGTCTCGTACACATTTGTCAGTAACAAAGAAGACTGCTAAAGTTCCTGCTAGAGTACTGGCAGAGTTACCTGCTCCTAATACTACCCTAGAGGTTCCATCAGTGCATGCAATGCCTATTTTAGCACCAGCTATAGCTTTAATTTTAGCACGAACTACAATACCTATTGCAGTACCTGTTATAGTGCCTGGTGTATCAGCTCCCCACATATCTGTAACATCTTGTGGAAGTTGCTCAGTGGCTATGGTGGTCCCTTATTGATGGGAAATAGATAGTAGTTCCAATACCACAGCCTACAACTGCAGTTCCATCACCGCAGCCAATTCTTTCTATTGCTCCAGTAACATTCCTACAACTTCTTAGCTCCTCCCGGTACTAGTTATTGCTTCTGCTGTTCAGTAGTAGACAACTATGAAGGATTTGAAGCAACAACTCCTAACTAGATTTTTGAGCTTGAATCCCCCTTGGTTCACTAGAGTCCCGGGGGAAGATGCAAACGATTTCATTGTTGAGTGCGATGAGAGATATAGGAATCCCAGTGTTTTAAATACCACGATGTAGTTTTCACCCCTATCAAATGTGTAGTACAACTAAGCAGTGGTGGAGGGCTTTTATTGTATGAAGACTAGCAGGTTCACCTTAGTCGACCTAGACCGAGTTTTATGAGAAAGTTTTTATCGAGTGCCGAGCATGAGCGCTTGAGGAAGGATTTTAGGAAGATTATGAAAGGATCGATGTCGCTAGCGGAGTATGAGGCTCAATTCCACTAGTTTTCAGTTTATGATGTGGAGTTTCTGCCTACCGCGGTGGAGAGAGTTCAAAGATTTGTCAATGAGTTGAGAGACAGGCTCTGTGAGGCTGTGGCTTTGTTAATATCTGATGGTCAACCAATTCAGGCCGTGGTAGATCCTACTAATTCCATGGAGTCCCTCTATCATGATTTATATCAGCACAACGAGAAGAGGCAGCGGTCAATTCCAGTATGCACAAATCCTATCCTACAGGCTATATTACAGGTTCCGTCACCTCCTCCAACTTAGTTTTCTCAGGGATCTGAATCTTCTTAGCATTATAGTCCGGTGGGTATTGGCAGAGGTTCTCGATAGAGTTGGGTATTAGGGTCGTGTTATGAGTATGGAATTATTGGCCACTATGCCAGAGCATATCCTCAGAGGGGTACTACTCTGCTTACTCCTCAGTTTGTACAACCTTTGAGGTTAGTGCCTCTATCGGCTAGAGGTAGGGCACAGGGTGACTGTCGTGGTGGTAGATAGAATGGTAGGAGTGGTAGTCGTGGACTTCATAGAGGTGATCACAACAGGTACTATATATCTGTGTTCTATACCTATATCAACCTTATTTGATCTTAGATGTACTTTCTCTTATGTGTCATCATAATTTGCTCCCAATTTAGGGTTTCCCAGTGATGTATTATCTGTATCCATGTGGTTGCTACCCCTATAGGGGATTCTTTAAAAGTGGATTGGGTGATTCGGTTATGCATGATCTCTGTTAGTGGACTAGATACTTGGGCTGATTTGATGCTTTTAGACATGGTTTATTTTGATATCGTATTAGGCATGGATTTTTTGTCCCCTTACCGTGTTGTTTTGGATTTTTATTCCAAGTTTGTTACCTTTTTAATGCCTGGTTATCTCCAGTTGTATTGTAGAGTTCTAGTAGCTGCACACCGATAGGGTTTATTTCTTTCCTTTATGCTAGGAGGTTAGTAGTGGGAGGACGTTTGACATATTTAGCTTATGTTTGTGATATTCAGGCCGATATTCCTACTCCTGAGTCTATCCTGTTGTTTTTTATTTTCTTGATGTATTCCTAACTGACCTACTAGGCCTACCACCTGAGCGAGATAATGATTTTACTATTGATCTAGAGCCAGGCAGTAAGCCCAATTCCATTGCTCCTTATCACATGGATCCTACAGAATTAAGAAAGCTGAAGGTTCAGCTCCAAGATTTATTATATAAGGGTTTTTTTCATTCCAGTATGTCACCTTGGGGTGCGCAATTCTGTGTGTGAAGAAGAAAGATGGTACTATGAGAATGTCCACTGATTATCGGCAGTTGTTCAAAGTCATAGTGAAGAACAAATATCTTATGCTATGGATTGATGATTTATTTGATAAGTTTCTGGGAGACACAGTAATATATAAGATTAACTTGATACCAGGTTACAATCAGTTGCATATTTGGACAGAGGATATTTCTAAGACAGTATTCAGTACTAGATATGGCCACTATGAATTTCTTCTTATGTCCTTTGGTCTGACTAATGCTCCAACATCTTTCATGGACTTGATGCATAGAGTACTTAAGGCCTACATGGACTCTTTTGTGATTGTATTTATTAATAATATACTGGTGTATTAACAGAGTAAGTCCGATCATGAGCAACATCTGTGATTGATTCTCCATACACTAAGAGAACACAGGCTATATACCAAATTCTCAAAGTGTGAATATTGGTTGGAGTCTATTGCATTTTTAGGACATGTTGTATCCGAGGCCGACATCTATTTTTAAGACTCGGAGTTTTGTTTGATTAGCTTGTTACTATTGGCATTTTTTAAGGGATTCTCGTCGATTGCGACGCATTTGGATAATTTTACTAGGAAGGATGTTGCCTTTTAGTGGTCTGATGATTGTGAGTTGAAATTTTCGAAACTCAAGGATTTACTAACTTCAGCGCCAGTATTGGCCTTGCCAGTGGAGGGACAGGGATTCTCCATATATTTTAATGCTTTTGATGTTGGTTTGTGCTGTGTTTCGATGCAACAGGGTTGACTGATTGTTTATTCTTTGAGGCAGCTAAAGGTCTATGAGCGTAACTACCCCACTGATGACATGGAGTGTTTGCACTCAAGATTTGGAGGTATTATTTATATGGAGTTTAGTGTGTACTGACCATTGTAGTCTTCGGTACATTATGAGCTAGAGGGAGTTAAATTCTAAGCATCGAAGGTGGATTGAGTTACTTAAAGAGTATGATATTTCTATTCTCTACCATTCGGGCAAGGCAAACATTGTGGCAGATGCCTTAACCGGAAGGCAGTCAGTATGGTTGTCTTAGCATCCTATTAGGTTTCAGAGAGGCCACTGGCCATGGATGTTCAGTCGTTGGCTAGTCGGTTGATTAGTGTCATGACCTGATTTCTCGAATCATGATGGCATCTACTATACCACTAGTAGGAGAACCAACCTTGTAGTCCTAAGCCGAAGCGGAGGACTACTATATCAAAAGCTGAAATAGTAACTAGAATAACAATATAAGAATGAAAGCTAAAATATAAAGAATCAACAATTCTCAAAACTCAATATCAGTGTAATACAAAATCTCTAAGTACAAAACATGGAATCAAATGTCTAATAAAAATGTATCTCTGAAATGACATGGATATCAATCTAATACTAAAGAGAAACAAGAAAAGTTGGACAGAAGCTCACCCTGAGTCTCTGAAAAACAATAGATTCTGTAGAACAACGATCTGAATCAAGGTCAGGCACCTATACTAGGATCTGCACATAGCAAGTATAGTGTGAGTACAAGCTGCCGAAGCTACCCGTACATAGTAGGCTTCGAGGGCCCACTAGGCACAAATAAATAATTAAAGCAGTAAATAACGGAAGATAATAAATACGGTCACAGAAGTAAGCAGTATATAATGGAAGCTAGATACTAAAATAAGAATCAAGTAACAAGTAGATTATGTCACCACTAGCTAATCACATAATAGGATTTTCAGGCCGTGAAGAAAGACGTACCCGAAATCCTTGCAGCAATATATATGAACAATAATAATAAATTGTCAGGAGTCAAATAGAATATAGGAAGTGAATATAGACAGTATAAAGGTAAGCTCATATAAGACAGGAATGAGTGATAAGATGATACAACACACAAAAGTACCCACACAACAAGCAGTATCAAGTAGCCAATGAAAATAGTAAGACAGTAGCAACTGTAATATAATAAGAAAATTAAAAATTCTATGCCCCATATTAGGAATGAGCGTACACCATAAACACGCTAATCCGTTGGCCTCCCATACGACCAGGGGTACACTGAAGAAAAAATATAGAACGTAAATACACACAATCAATTAATACAATCTCACCATCATCATATATCCTCACATCACATACTACTATCCTCATGGGTATCAAATCTAGCGTTCAATGCCTCATATATCTCAAGAGTCTCAGTAAGTCATAATATACACAAGCAGTACCGCCATTCTTGACGGCGGACCAATATCAGACAGGGTGATGGTGAAAAAATTAAAGAAAAACACAATGAAACATTATAACAAAGATGGCAGTAACAGGTAATAGAAAGTGCAAATGGCGGTTAGTTACGATAGTCACTTATACTATCGTGATGAGTCGTTTTGAATTCTAAAACGATTAACTCTTCAATTCCTATTAAAAATATTTACCACCTAATTACTCTCCTCCATTCCCCCAACAAATCCCCTCCATTCACTACATTTGTGCTTCCATTACTACATCAATTTGTTTTTTTATTTGAACCTTTTTTCCTTTTATTTGGCTTCATTCACCACACACACAACAAAGTTTTTCACTTCATTATATCAAAGATCAACATTTCCTATCTCCATTACTTATGTACACCCTCTTAATACCAGGTTAGAACATAATCTTTCAACTTAATAATGATTCATGTGTAGGTTATGCATAAAGAACATCCAAATTTGATTCTAGGCTAGCCTTTAACACTATTGTTTTAAATTTATATTGTTGAAATTGAAGAGGTGTATTTGGGATTGTGGGGTATGTGCATTTTGTTTAGGGTATCATGTGGTTAAGATTGTCCATAATTTTGTATTTTATTATAGTTTGCTTCCCCCAAATCTATGGGCTTGATTATTCCCATGTTATATCTTGTAACGGTGATGGTTAATGGCTAAAAAATTGGACTAGGGATGAGTTATGAGATGTAGTTGGTGTAATTTTCAAAAGGAGGTCACCGCTGTGTCGAATGGAAGACCGCCATCTGAGATTGTGGACCACTATTTATTACAGTAATCCTGAGCTTATATAGAAATATCTACTATCAAAGATGGCATCCATGGCCGTCCAGATTGCAGTCACCACCTATTTGGACGGAAGTATCATAAATTGATGTTTCTCATTCTAATTCTAACTAAATTCCTATATTTTTTATTTTTTTGCAGGACCTTTGCCCCATTCAGGTCCATCTCTTCCAGACCTAAGGAGAAAGGTATCAGAATCAGAGAACCACACTCAACGGAAGAACCTCCCCGCTGAGTGCAACCACCCAGGGGGAAGGGAAAGCGAGCCTTGAGAGATAAAACCTCCGATTCCTCTGATTAAAAGATCCTAAATCTAGCTCCACCTTAGAATTATCCAACCTTAAAATCCTCCTCCCCTTTACCGTTAACTGGACTAATTTGGAGACTGGGGATGAGGCTGAAGAGGTGACCACACCAGTCCACACTCCCCTAGCTACCGCACCCAATCTACCCAAATAGAAGATACAAACCACCCAAAAAAAAAAAAAAAACAAAGCAGTGAGGAGACTCAGCCGTTTCATAGTTACTGGCCAAAAGACTATCATTGAAAAAAAAAAAACGGTTGTCTCTCACCGGGCTGGAAGAGCGGTGTCCAGCAATCTTGGAGAAAATTACAAAATAAATGTTCAAACGGTACACCAAAATATTGCCCATGTTTATGGAAATATTGGTTTTTCGAAGGTGTTGCTGGAACCAAAAAATAAGCAACCAAACCCAGCAACGTATCCTATATCTATCATGCTGTGAGGGGTTGAAATTCCGTGCAGCTAGGAGGACGTGCACGACATTTGGGAGACAACCTATGAGGGGACCTATTTCCTCACTCACATGTTGTTCACTACTTTGGATCATGCCTGAGGTTGGCTAGCACGATTGATGAGTAGTGCTACACCCCCGTCGATTCAGAGGGGTGTTCCAATCAACCAGTGCCATATCCATGCCATGGCTCGCTGCTAGCTGGCATTTGTCAGTGCCAACATGGTCCCCTTGCTGAATGAGTTAATTGTCCGGTTTCACAAGGCTGTCATGATAGGGTTAATCATTGACCAAGAGTCCTTAAGTATTGGAGAGATTATTTTGGATGAGATGGTTGACAGAGCTTATGGGATGAAGGATACCACTGTACTTGACTTTCCATGCCTCATCTCATAGCTGTGTCATAGGGCCAATATCCCCAGGACCGAGTTTGAGGCAGTCTGCGTTGTTGATTATGCTAGGATTGAGAAAGAAATGTAGGATGAACTGCATCGTCAGCCTAGGTTTGCTGAGGGATTTGTGGAAGGATATGTAGATTATCAAGATGACCCTGTAGGTCGCCCAGACTTTCTAGCTTCAAAAGCTAACATATCTCCAACTGCTCCTGTTGGTGATGAAGAAGCACCAGTACATAAGGGTATTTTACCCATTGCAATAACCCCTCCGTCGATACCTTCTACAACTCTATCTATCAGCAATCCCATAGAGCTGCCCCATTTTCAGCATCTTCTACAGCCTGACCTCCTCCAATATGGCCTTCTCCAGCTCAGCCATCCCCAGCCCGTCCATCCATCTTTTAGAGCTTTTAGCGAACTAAGAAGCCGGCTCCCGTAGATGAGTCTCAAGTGACTCCTTCTATGATCCTATGGATTGATCAGGTGGCCTTAGCAGTAGAGCAGAGATTCATCCATTTGGAGCATGACATAGATTTTCTAGTTACTACCAGGGTAAATGCGGCCATCAGGCCGATGCAGCAGTAGGTGTAACAGTTGACTTACACTGTTTAGAATTATAAGATACCCTCGAGGACATCAGGGCTACTTTGAG
The DNA here is from genome assembly GCA_039654485.1 of Withania somnifera. Classification (NCBI taxonomy): domain Eukaryota; kingdom Viridiplantae; phylum Streptophyta; class Magnoliopsida; order Solanales; family Solanaceae; genus Withania; species Withania somnifera. The sequence continues at coordinate 10,667 of JBDJHY010039461.1, forward strand.
GCAGGATCAGCAGGCTCAGGAAAGTGGTGCCAAGATTTCTCAAGAAGCCTGGAAAGAGATGATTGACACAGTCACTCAGTTGCGGGTGGATCTTAACACCCTCACCGCTACTGATTAGACAAAGGTATTTTAGGCCCCATCTCCATCTGAACCCCCATATGTTGTGAAGCTATGAAAGCATCTCAAGCCGCCGATCCCCCAATTCATGCTGATGTCATAGCTATGACCGATGACCACATAGAGGTTTTTGGGGACTTACAAGACTTGGATGCCCAACTGTTTGCCGAAGGGATGACCCACTCTCTCCATGATAAGTCCATAGTTGGATCCAGTGGGAGACAAGATGTTAGAGAGTATTTTTATCCATCCACTGCATCGTCTGAGGATGCCCCTCCTCCTTCACAGGTTTGAGCCATCAGAAGTACTCCTTGTCCTTTTCTTTTTCTTTATTTTCCTTGGGGACACTGCTTTATTTTGTTTGGGGGGTGTAAATAAGTATTGTGGAAATGTTAGTTAGCTGTACTTTTTTTTTAAAAAATCTTAGCAATTTTTATTTTAGAAATCTTACTTTTGTTTTGTTAGTCGTTTAACTTTAATTGACATTTTTTCTAGTTTAGTAAATCTATAGAAGTTGCTAATTGATGTTTCCCGATGATCGACAGAGCGACGACTTTCTTAAGGAAAAATGTCATGTTTTTGTTGGTAACTTTTGTAGTTATAGGTGAATGGCTTGTTTGGTACGAGTAACCCTTCCAAATTTGTTTTTTGAATGGAAAGCATGGAAAGAATGGATAATAAATAATTTTGTGACAATATTTAATTTCTTTTTTTTGACTCTTTATTCACTAGTAGTGATTTGTATGTTGAATATGACTCTAATTGGTCTTCCTTAGGAAGTAAAATATAGCCGTTCGCTATAATTCATATGCCATGTGTTGTGAGTGTTGTCTCTAATTCTTTTGCTACTTGTATTAGCTAGAACTTTCTCGGTTAGTATTTTGCTACCAGTCTTAATTGATTTTGGGGGAGAAATGACCCTATGCCTTGGTTGTGATTCTTTAACCTACTTGGACTAAATAGCCTACCATTATTCTATGGTTTTATCCCTAGTTACCCCATTGAGTCTTATACTTTTTCTTTCACAACCGTGTTATAAGCCTTAATCCATTCTTGAATTAACTCCTCTTTTGAACCCATCTCTCCTTGAATACTAAAATTTACAATGTAGGATCTTAGCCTAAGTTGGTGGTATGGGTAAATTGAAAAATGTATGATGGATTTGTAAGTGCTTCCCTAAAGAAAAGTCAAGGAAAGAGTCACAGAAGCTCAAAAAACAATGTAAAAATGTAAAAAAGTGTTTGGTGTATTAAAAGAAGAAAAGAAAAATATGTAAAAGAAATGAAATTGTAATAAATGGGGAAGCTAGAATAAAAGCAATAATGTTTGGCATACAAGGTTGAGGAATAATTGAAAAGTTTGTGTAGTATTCAAGGAGGTTGCAGTCACTATTATGCTAAATTCTTATCCTTCCATTCATGGAGCCTACATTACAAGCCTTAAAAGTCCTTGTAGGATCTCAATCCGAAAAATTTTGAGTTAGTGATGAAGGAAAATAAGGGCAATCTTATGGTAAAATACTTGTAGCATTTGAAATTCTTTGTGAGTGTGAGTGTTGTGTATTCTTCCATTGTGTACTTGTATATATGTGGAGTATTATGGGACTTTCTTTATTGTGAGGGCATATGAGTAGGAAAGGGTTGGCTATGTTGATATACTCTAAAAGTAAGACAATTGAGAATAGTTTGTGAACTAGTGTCTTGGAGTAACCTCTTGAAATTCGTAACGGTCACTTAGTAACTTTATATGTTCCATTGGATCCTTTTAGACAATGTGTATGAAATGAGAAGGTGTTGCTCATATGTTGGTTGACTCATTTTAGTACCAATTAGAGCCATAAACCTTGTTTTTGGTTGGAGTGTGGGGTGAAATTGAACCTAAAATGCCGATAACTTGTGTTTCCTCGAGGACAAGCAAAGATTTAAGCTGGGGGTGTTGATGAATGGCCTAAAAACCACTCATTACATCTAAATGCATAGTTGAATTTCCTATTTTCATCATCATTATGTCAATTTATGACATTAGTTTGGTGAGTATTTCAGGTGAATGCACGTATTTTGAAAAAACCAAGTAAACAGAAGATGAAATGCTGAATTAGGAGAATAAAGTGTCTACATGGTGGTTGAAAAGGAACCGCCGTCATTAACGGCAAACTGCCATCTCATCACAACACTGCCATGCAAGCCAGAAAGATGATCTAAGTTTACTGGCCAAGAAGATGGATCACCTCTAAAGACAACGGACCACAGCGGTCATTGTTGTCTCCAAAAGTAGTACCTCCGTCCTTCTTGATGATGAACTTGAAGCCAGAGCCAAAGACAACGACCAACAAATGACAACAGAGGACCGCCGTCCTGAACAGTGATAACTTAAGATGACTGTTATAGTTGAAATTTAAGGGTTATAAAAGGCACTTCTTTAAACTCAGAAAAATACACACAAGATTGTACAAAGAATGCACGACTTGGAGAGAAAAAACAAGTGAAAAGAGCAAAGAACCTTTGTTGACTACATTGTTATTCTTTCTTCTTCTAGTTTTAGATTCGTTTTTTATAACTTTGAGGAGCGAACTTTGGCTACAACAAGAACATCATTTCTGACTATATTCCCATGAAAGGTATATACTCTATTTTGTTCATTATGCATAGCTAATCAATTTGACTTGGGATTGTGTTGATAGACTTTAGCTACTTCAGTGGGTGATGGGTGTTTGATGAAACATGGTGTGGGAATTTTTTTGCCTATTGGGAACGTTGTTTTGTGTAGAATTATAGGTTGCAAACTCTATGTTATTTTGGAGCAAGTGTAAGAGCCATGAGAGTGGGATTACACTTGTTGGTTTCCTTATAAGATTTATTAGGTTAAACCTAACTTACTAGCTTGCAAGGCAGTGAAGCTTAAGGTTGCATACAGTAGTGTGTTCATGATTTCAAGAGAATGAATTAAATGCTATGAACTAGTAAGTAGAGATCTTTACTTGTTCACATAGAATCTAGCTTGCACAACACTAATGCATGACATATAAAATCATACACCTTGCCACCCTCACCAATAGATGAAGGTATCTGAGCACATTCCAAAGTAGCTAACCCCAACCTCATTATTCACATTAGTAATTGTTGAACTACTCTCCCGCGATACCCTAGAGTCTCACATCATCATATTAAATCACACCTCCCATTTTATATTTTTATATTTTTACCGAGTTAATTGGCATGACTTAGTGAATTTTTACACCACTACAAACATAGGCTACATCACACCCTGTGAATTTGACCGTGACATAGTTGGGTAATTATACTTGACAAAGACCGTATACACACTTTCATTGGTTTAGAAGGTGTAATTGAGCATTATCAATGTTCGGGACTCAAGGACATTCCCAATAATCTTACTATCTATGTTCAGAGTCAGAGCATAAATTAGGGTAATATGAGTGAGTAAGGCCCGGTCGAGCATATGTGCTAGCCAGGTCTTTAACCATCTGCTTTTCCTCTAGAATGTGAGATTTCTCACTTAGAGTAACTGTATTGTCCTCTATTTTCATTGATTATACAACATTCCCAAGGAGTACGAGTCATCATATCTGACCTTGGAAAATATATGACTTACTTGGTGTGGTCTAGGAAGAGGTTCCAACATTACCCAAGGCATATTCCCTTCTCCTGTTTGCAAGGATGAATCCAAACATATTCTTTTTTTAGAGAGGGGAACCCTTAAGAAAAGCAACTTTTCATAGAATCGGTAGCAATTAACATATTTTTTTTAGAGAGGGGAACCATTAATTAAGAATAGAGAGTGGCCGATTAGAAAAGCAAGCCACCGGATAAAACATAAGTACCCATCCCAAAAAAAAGGGTTTCCCATTAATAGGTTTTTCCTTAGTAAGATAGATTTGATTGCTAAAAAAGATAAATTTCTTTTCCTCCTACAATAATCCCTTTGGAGACTCTTTATCAACATAAAGAAAAAAGAGATGAAAGGATCGACAAGTAACCTTAACTGACGTTTGAAATATTTTGGGTGGTACTACATCTTTCATGGAAGGAGGCAGGTGGTTTGTAGAGAATGGGAACACATAAGACATTGTAGGGAACATATTTATATCACTTTCCCCCTCTAGTGTCCATTCATTTCTTTGATGACTCATAACCAAAAGAGTTTTTTTGCAGTTCAAACCTGAGAAGGAGTTGAAGAGATGAGTTTCTACCAAGTTCAAAGGAACTAGGGAAGAGCCATTATAGATCATCTAATACTTCTGGAGTTCGCTAATATCAAATTGCCCAAAAGCTCATCAACCTATTAGAGGGATGATGAAGGCGATGTCACAATTGAGTGAACCACCATCTTACTCATTTTTGGTTAAGAATGCTAAAAATCTTAACCCCGCCAACCAAGACCGACCAACCAAAACCAACACTTAGGAAGACACTACTTTAATATTCAATCAAAAAACATTAAATGTAGCGAGGTTGACGGATTATAACAACATTAGACCATTGAAAACTTACTTAATCAATCAGGAACTACATAAACTATAGGTTGATATAATAGTAGTTCCTTCCAAAGGTAAAGTGAAATCCCAGCATTACTCATAACACCGGACATCTAGTACGAGATATTTCAACAAAGAATGACCACTTAATAATTTTCATTTTCTACAACAATATATGTTACAACTTAAAGAAATAAAGAATGGCTAAAGCTTATAGAAATATCAAAAAGAATACCAGCCTATGTAAACAACAATGACACGACTGCAAATAAAAGTAAAAAAGGGATATCAATTAATTACTAACCCATCTGCTATACTATATAAAACCTATGATGATAGGAAAGGGTTGTGGTCACCAGGAAAGAAGGAAAAAAAATATGTCTATAGTCTATCCAATGTCGATAATATTTATGTTTCTTTTTCCATAGCCAAAGACGAATAAGGCTAGTATCCAACCTTTTCCAAAAGAAGAAGGGAAGAAAGACCTAATTGAAAAGTCTTTGAATAAGAATATAATTGTTACAAATAAAAAAAAAAAGGTTTTGAACTCTCTAATACTATATCAACCGATTAAGTACGGAGTGGAATCAAAAAGTATAATGGCCGGCTTCCACCTTTATTCTTTTGATTGTATGTTCCCCCTAAAGAAATATTGATCGTCCTTACCATTTCAGTCCCTACCCTAACATGAAGGGATATTCTATTGCTATCGACTAATGCAGTCTTACTCATTCATATCCCACAATCTAGCATATGAAAGGTATATGATGTAATACTTTATCTTAACCATTGATTCTACAACAATTATTTACGGGGCTAATCCAATAAAGGGGAAGGTATAAAATTCTATAGCAATCGATCCAAAGAGAAAAAATAGGAGAAAACTAAACTATTGTTAGAAGGAAAGATTCACACTTGGGTTGTGTTCTTTAGGTATTAATTTACCTTTCTTTAATAGGTCTCATAAAGATCTTTCCATCGATATTTCCTAGTCTACAAAATCCTTTACCAATAGATGGGCGTGATCAACTTGATTCACTTATTCCCCTCTTTACTTTAAAGGAAAGGAGCCTTAAAGAAAGCATGAGGGATATGAGTTTACAATAAGAAAAGGAGAAAGATAGAGTAATAATCGTCTTAGGGAAGAATCTAAGTTAAAAGATTCCACCCTCTGTCTATTAGGAATCTTACCAATATTGTCTTGTGGATTAGTTGTCTCTTAGCCTTCCTTGACTGCACGACGGATTTGCACTGTCCAATGTCATAGCTAGTTTTCATATAGAAACTCCAATTACTCTATTGTAGTTGGGAGAACACTTTATGTACTAGTTTCCAAGAGTAGAGGTTAAAGTAGATGGGACTGGGGAAAATAAAAAACTTTCTTATAAAAACTGGTCTCGTCTGATGGATGGCCAATTATGGAGGCTCCAGTAGGAGAAAAAAAGGATGGAGACACTGAAAGAGATGCACCTTTTTCACTCTGAGGGTTAGGGTATAGGGTTGTTCGAGAATTTCATTAGCTAAGTACACAACTATAACCACTAAAAGGGTCATATCTTGTTGAATAGTAAGTAAAATGAGCGAGACCTTGTAGCTTATGTATGAAAAGGGATGCCTTTGAAGAGGTAGTTAAAACCCTTTATTTCAGGTAGGCACTATCAGATCTTTCTTTCTGGATAGGACCACATGACCTAACTGAGACTTAGAGGGAAACTGGATCAACTCTAAAGTAGACTAGTTATACTTGAATTTTTCTTAGAGTGGATTAGGAAGAAGTGGAACTCATATGAGAACATTTCATGATGTATCTCCTACAAGATAAAGGCAAAACCTATCCAATAAATAAGTTGGATCCTCTGGAGTTGCTTCTTACCTTACTTGTGTCCAAAGAGGTGTATTGGTACAAATTCCATATGATATGTGAAAGCAATTTCCTACTTAAAGACTACTAGTTGGAGTAGAGCTGACTCTAACATTCAACCAGAGAGGTCAGTGCTCAAAAAGTAAAGAATGGAATGTGTATTCTGTAACAAAGAAGAAGGTTTCATGCTTATTCATTTTAGAAGTAAGACATAAGGGCTTTGTAGATCGTGAGATTACCTTTTCTGATGGTCACATGTTGCTCATATTCTTCCAATAATCCAACAAAGTGATTTTCATACACGAGAAGTTAGCAAGATCTTAATATGAGGAACAAAAAGACGCAATACAGATACTTCCGTTCCTCTCCTTAGACCGACAATACTACAAGAAAAAAATAAGGTGATTATTACATAATAGAATAAAGTGAATTAGAAAAAAAATAACTCACAAAGAAGGTAGATGAATATCTTAGACAAGACTATATTGATCTTAGCCTTCTTTTCTATTTAGATTCCCGTTCATTATGCAAGCCTTGGAATCACATCACTCTATCACCTCCTCAGTATTCTTTCATCTTTCCAGTTTTTCAAATTGAGTAAGAGCCAAAGATATTTGTGAAGAAAAGAGTGGACGGACTATTGCAGAGTGAAAGAAGGTGGGAAGGTTTCTTTTCTTTCCCTAGGCCTACTTGGGTCAAGAACCATAAAGTGTTGAGTATCATTATAGTCTTTTTAATATATATCTTTATTTTTTTTTAATTTTGAGGTTCTTGGTCGAGTATCGTATATAGTATATATAGTACATGTATGTTACTGTTTAATGGACTTCTCTCTTTAGTATGATTTTCTTTTCATAATCATAATGTTTCCTTTTGATTTTTTTTTTCGAGAAGAGGTCCCTTACTTCAGTATCATGATTAGGTCAACTAGGAAATAGCATGAGTGATAACTAAAAAAATGTACATAGTTGTTCCAACTGAAATGCTGGGAATAATTCTACCGGTTCTACTAGAAGTAGCCTTTTTATGCTAGCTTAACATAAAGTAATAGCTTTTGTGCAATGTCAAAAGGGTCCTGATTTATTGGGATATTCATTTTGATTGTTACAACCTCTAGCAGATGGTTTGAAATTGATTCTAAATGAACATCTTTCACAAAGTAGTGATAATTTCTCTCTTTTTCGAATGGCTCCAGTGGCACATTAATGTTAAGTTTGGTTTCTTGGCCCATTGTAGATCTTCATTAGGTGTTTATGGAATTATTATAACAGGTTGTTCTTTTAATCATGGGACGACAGTTCGGTCGCTTATGATAGATAGAGAAATAGGTTCAAAATAGGTTTGCGCAGGTGTTGAACCATCTGCTTTACACAGTTGTGGTCTTCTATGGCTTGGTCTCATAAACCCTTTCTTTCATTTATCACTTGGGCCTTGCCCTGGTCGGTCACTTTTATGAGCCAAGATCAATAAGTGGAACTCATAAAAAAGAAATAATTCTCTTTGCTCCATAGATCAAGAGGAGTGATTGTTTGTCAAGTTGTACCATATATAATAATAAGAAATTTCTTTCTATTTTCTATTATTATATAATAGAAACTATTAGGAAAATTAAAAGATTCGCTTTCTTAACTGGCTAAGTCTTCTTTATCACCGCTAATAAGGAGCTATAGGTTTTCCAACTTTACATTTTAAATATAATGAAAATGGGTTATTCAAACAAATAGGAAAGGCCCTACTTAGTTGACTTACAATGACAAAGGCTTGCAGAACTACGAAAAGCCTGAGGCTCCCTGCGAATCTGTAAATATGAGAAGCATGCCACACAAAAGGCTGGTCCCCTATGCATTTCATTTCTCCTACGAGAAAAAAGTACACCCCATCATAGTGAACCTCTCCTTATGATCGAGATGAGGTAGATAACTCCAACAGGGAGCAGATCGAATCGGTGCTTCCTTAGGTAGACACCGACCTATAGTTCTCTTTAAAATTTTATGCTTATTAAAGAAGAAGCGAACAAAAACACACTGGAGAAAGGTTTTATCAGAACATATTCCCCATATTTTGGGACATGGGTCAGAACGACATCTCCATCTATTTATTATAGCCTAGAAAGAAAAATGTCATGTAGGCATTCCCTATTTCTCTAATCCCCCCAATTCCTAGGATGTACTCTAGGCCAAGAGCCATAGTTAGTTGTTATTTCTGGTTCCTTTTTCCTCATTGTTGATACCGGCAAGCACCAGCTAGATGATGTCTCCTGGATGGTAGTGAGAGGACTTTTAGTACCTCCCAAAAGAGGGTGCTGGTTAAAATCAATCATTTGATTTTCCTTCTTCCTCTCCCATTGTAGTGGGAAATGAGTCTATCTATCAGCCTATCTTTGGTTGATTTCCCCCCATGCAATTCACAAAACTTCCACGAATCCCTTGGTGGATAAGTCCGATAACTTAGCATTAGTGTATAATTGACTTTCTTTTCTAGTGTATCTGATCTATATTTAGGGGAAGTACAGACCAAAAGTTTTGATTAAATAAAGATTATGGAGAATATATATTTAAGTTGATTATTTCCAAGATCTAGTTCCAGTTTTTTCTTTTATAGGACATTTTTATTTTTAATTTCTCAACCTTCATGCTTGATGCCTTCTATTCTCTCAGTCTTATACTAGGTTCTATTGACGTATTGGGGATTTCTCAAAAGTTTGACTTTATCTCTTGGTGGGAAGGCTCATTCACTTTTTCTTAGATGGTCGGGCTTCTCTAAAATGCTGGTCCTGGTGATTTCATTAACTTTTCAATTTTAAATTTCATTATTATTTAATATGATGGCTCCTTCGGGGGCCTCTAGCTAAGGATAATGTGAGGGTGCTAGAGGAAGGGGCTTTAGTTTTAATGATTTATTTTGAAGCCATTCCCATGCTAGTTCTGAAACCGGTATCAACCAACCGACCCCTAACTCTCCTAACCCCTCATATTGCTCAGCCTTATGATCCCTTACAAGAGGACAGAGAGAGGCATTGGGAGCTAAATGATTTTAGTTCCTTAAATACTATATGGTGTCCCTTTCCTGAGAATATTTCCTCAGATATTGTTGACACCCAATTCTAAATAGAACTCAAAATAGAGAAATCCCTTCATTCGGAGAGAGTGCAAAATGCCTCTCTTTTTGAAAACAAAGGTCGTTGATTAGGGGGGAAGTTTTCTATCCTAATGGGAAGCCATTATCCTTGGAAACCTACTTTCCCACCAATCAGATATAGAGAACCACGGGACCCCCACAATCTTTATTACAAAAGGGTTTTGAGGACGATTGCTCATCAAGACTTTAAGCTAGCCTTTGAAGGAATAAAAATAAGGAGAGACTAGTAGAGCTCTTCTTTTAAGTGGCATTCTCCCTTTGTACTATCTGAATTATAGAACTTTCTCCTAGATTTTCGGAACTAACAAGTCTAATAGAAAGTCAAAATAGCAAGTTTTTACACAAATTTAAAGTTGATGAAATTAGTCAAGTGGTTTCAGTTGGAGATGGGATTGCTCATTTTTATGGATTAAACAAGATTCAAGATGGGGAAATGGTTGAATTTTCTAGCAGTGTGAAAGGAATGGTCTAGAATCTTGACAATGAGAAAATATGGATTGTTGTCTTTTGTAGTAATACTTCTATTAAAGAAGGAGATCTTGTAAATCATACTAGATCCACTGTAGATGGTCCAGTAGGAAAGTCTATGCTAGGGCGTGCAGTCGATAGCTTGGGAGTCCCTTAATATGAATGGGAGTCTCTAAGAAATCACAATTGAAGACAAATGGAAGTGAAATCCCCTGGGATGATTGAATGCAAATAAGTGTACAAGCCTATGCGAACAGGTTTAAAAGTTGTAGATAGCCTTTTTCATATAGCTTGTGGTCAACGAAAATGTATAATTAGATATCGAAAAACTAAAAAATTGCTAGTTTTATCTATACCATATTCAAAAGCAATGTAACTCAAAGGACATCTCTGAGAGTAAGACATTGCATTATGTCTATGTAGCGATTGGACAGAAATGCTCAACTATGGCACGAAAAGTTAAAATTCTCTAAGAAGCGAATACTTTGGAATATTCTACTCTTGTAGCATTCACCGCATCGGATCCTTCTCCTCTATAAGATTTTTCCCTATATTATGCGTGTTCCATGAGGGAATATTTCTATGATAATGGAATGCACATATTAATAATCTATGATGATCTTAGTAAGCAGGCGGTAGCATATAGAAAAATATCATTATTGTTATGCCACCACTTGGTCGTGAGGATTTCCTATGGGATGTTTTCTATTTACATTCCCATCCTTTAGAAAGAACATCTAAACGATTGGACTAGACAGGTGTAAGTAGTTTGAATGCCTTACTCGTCATTGAAACACAAGCTGGAGATGTATCAACGTATATTCCCATAAATGTGATCCCCATTACTGATGGACAAATCCATTTTGAAAATAGGGATATTAATCGTGAAAATATGTCAGTCTCTTTGAATCTACCGCTCACTTGAAAACTATGAAGCAAGTATTCTGTAATTCTAAACTTGAATTGGCATAAATATCAAAGTGGCAGTTCTTGCTTAATTTGTCTCAGACATAGATGTTGTGACTCAGGCATTACTCAATAAAGGTGCAAGGCTGGTAGAAATACTAGAACAACAAAAATATGTACAACTGCCATTTGAAAAATAAACTCTAGTTATTTATGCAGCTATCGATTGATTTTTTTTATCGAATGCCACTAGCTAGAATTTCTCAATATGAGAGAACAAATCCAAATAGTGTCAAACCAGAATTACTACAATCATTTATAGAAAAAGGTGGATTTACTAATGAAATAAAGATTGAACTAGATATATTCTTAAAAGAAATTTCTTTAGCTTTTATTTAAACAAATAGAATAGAAAGGAAAAAGGTCTCTGGGGGTACCACAAAGAAAAGAATCGAATTAACTATAACTAAAAAAAGTTAGCGTTATATATCATATATGATATAGTAGACCACCTTTTGTTTTAAGTAAAGGTGATCTACTATCAGTTGTAGTCTTCTTAATGTGACATGACATATCAAGACAAGAGGACGAGGATCCTATAAATAGTGGCAGAAGGTATGGGTACGTGAGGCCTCTTCAAAAAAATACTACTAGTCTTATAGCGCTTAAAAGAAGTCGTGTCATATGTCGAGATTCTAATATTTGAATCAATAACTTTAAATGATAAAGCAGGGTATGACATAGTTAGAATACTAGATATGAGTTGTAGCTTTCTAAGGATGTGACACTTGAGAGAAACCCAAGAGTGGGAGATCAATTCACTCCTCAATGACTTTGTTCAGCCTATTTAACTAGCTAGATAATAAGATTCTAATGGTGGTTCAACAAAAGAGAATAGAACCATTATGAGAAAACAAAAAGAAATACAACACCATAATACAAAACTAATTTTGAATTATATTAGCTAAAGGATTTGAGAAAAATAGATGTTTTGTGTGATCAAAAGTGGTTAGAAATGTAATACAAGGATATCAATCATAAAAAATGTAAGGAATTTCTATTAATTTTGATAAATTGCATAAACATCTCTAGGAAATGTATAAGAATAATGAGGTAGATAGTCAAATGTTGATATCAAGGTTTGATGAAAGAAACTATCTTCAATTAATTGGATAAATAGATAAAATATCTTATGTGTCCAAATATCCCAAATAATTAATAATAAGATCTCCAAATGGAAATAGAAAAATGTACTATGTCCTTTATCAAGACAAATATTTGGTGAGATATCCCTACTGTGGTTGAAAGTTTAATTGATTGGAATGATTGTAATAGACGTGAATTCATTAAAAAGATAGTGATAGGGTATTATTAGGAATTTGTTAAATGTCTTTGGTTAATATACGCTCGAATTTATAGATGTTCATGTATTATGTCTCTTTTTTAATCCACTCGATGAGAGTGAGCGTGTTTATGGCATCCACGTTGATTGAACATCTAGAGTTAACAATAAGGAGGCAGACACTCTTCATAAGAAATGGAAAAGATAAAGGGTTCGGTCAAAGAAAGAAAAATACTACGTTCCCTGTCGGAGCCACCCTACACGAATTCATGGTTAGTAGAGGTGCTATTGTTTTAGAGACAGATCTAAACAATTCAATATAAGTCTCTGTGGGTTCAACATCTGGCTCGCAAGAGCCACTATATTATTTGTATGATCGCGTATACTTGCGTGTGCATTTGGACGCAACACATATCGAGATAGATGCTTAATATTTTTGTGGTATGTCGAGGCACATTATGAGAGATTTCTTGAAAATGGGTATGGGTGATATTGCACAACCTACAGGATTATCCATCACATCATCATTAGTTCCTTCGTTAGGTAAGGGTCAAAAATTTCTATAGGTTATGGTAGAGGTTCTAAGGGAGCAACTAGTTCTAGTAGAGTTCAAAACCCCACATATGCTCTTGCGAGTCGACAAGACTTAAAGACATCACTTGATGTAGTCATAGGTTCATTGTCCATATTTTCACATATTATATATGCATTGATTGTTACGAGCTCCATATTATCATATATCACTCCACTGGCAGTTGAATCCGTCATCTACGACAATGAGTACAACTTTTTGACACTTATCATAATTGATGGTTAAGGAGACATTGATGACATAGTTCCTTTAAGGATATTGGTGATATAGCTCTATTGAGGCATTTGTACGCCCTAACTTGCCAAGTACGGCTTGATGATATTATTGATATTAGGAATGAGATGCCATACTTTGAGAACCTTGTGGCTCT
>JBDJHY010039462.1:0-13953 GCA_039654485.1 Withania somnifera
TTACTTTATGTTGTGTATTTTTTTTTCACATTAATTTTCTTCAATATACCATTAGGTCATTATGGGCGGCCTATGGGTGAGCATGTTGCTGTGTACATTGTGCTTCTTTCTGGGGGACTTGTCAGCGTTTATTTGTATTACTTTATTATTTCTATTACTACTTAGTTTTCATTGTTGGTTAATTGGTACTTCATGCTATGTGGGATTTTTTTCTTTACACTCTTATTCAGTCATTACTCTGTCACTTGAGGTTACCGGTATACCGTCCATGTTCTACTCCTATCTTCTTTTGACTCCTATTTATTGCATTATTATTCACATATATTTTTACAAGGATTCCAGGTATGTCTTTCTTTATTGTCTAAGATCCTGTTATGTGATTAGCTAGCGATATCTGTCTATTTGTTACTTGATTCCTATTTGAGTAGCTAGTTTGCCCTATTGTACTACCTGCTTCCGTGACCCCTTTTCTATATTTTGTTAGTTACTGCTTTTATAATTATTATATGCTCAGTAAGAACTCGAAGCCTACTGGGTATGGGTTGCTTCGGCAGCTTGTACTTATACTACACTTGCACATGTGCAGATTTGAGTACAGGTTCCCGATCGTGATCACAAACTGGTGTTTGTATAGACTCCATTTTACTTCAGAGATTCAGGGTGATCTTGGCATCTGGCTTCTACCTGCTTTTCTTCAGCTTTTCCATTTATATTTTATCTCTATGTATTTCGGAGACACAGTTGTATTAACTATTTCAAACTTCTTGTTCTATACTTACTGGTTCGTTTGACACTAATACCGAGTTTTGGGGTATTATTGATTCTTAAACTTCTGCATTTTATTTATCTTCTAATTGTTGTACTTGTGCTTTCTACAATTGATATAGTAGTCCTCTGTTTTGGCTTCGGACTACATGGTTGGTTCTTCTACTAGTGGTATAGTAGGTGCTATCATGATCTGTGAAATCGGGTCGTGACATAAAATGTGTCCTATGCTGAAATATCACAAGTACTACCCTTTTACAGATAGCTCTTGCTTCAGCAACTAAGTTAGTAGTTTCTACCAACTTAATACCCTTAGCTCCCATTAGGTCTCCTTCATGATGTCTCAAGAAGAAAGCAGAAGCATTTGGTCCTAGATTTCCTCTTGAAGCACCATTTGTATTGGATTTCACCCAACCTTGTGGTGGTGCAATCTATCTTATGAACTTGTACAGATAAATAAGCCTGTAGTTTCCTACCATATCCAAAACTATTGGTCAATTATTAGGAACTGATTTGATGAATTTCTTTTTTACGAACTTTCTTATAGTTGAATTAATATTCCAGTTCATTTTCTCTCTAGAATATGCACCCCCATTCAAAAAAGTATTCCTTCTTTTCCAAAGAAACCATAAAATAATGTTGCGCATGGATTGATATAGATCTCATTTTACTGTGACCTTACACATCCTACCACTTTTTTATAGTGGTCTTAATTTGCACTCTAGGGCCCAAATTCCCTGGAACAATAGAATAGTAATCCCATATATAGGCAGTTACGTCCCCTTTAAAAAAAAGAAATTTCAGAGTTCTCTCTTACAAACTCTAAAATAATTACACATTGGAGATATATCGTGATTCCATGTAGCCATAACAACAACTATAGGAATTCTGTGAGTCCACACTCTCCAACACAAAAAAAAAAATTTTAAAAAGTATATCTGAGTTCCAAATTTTATCAAACCCCTTCTTGTAGTTTTTGTTATGTCTTAATAGATCCCATGTTTTTTTTTACTGTGAATTTCTATGTACTAGTCAAAGTCCACCATGGTCGATCTGCCTCATCTATTTGTCTAACTATTGGCATGAAAGATTTGACAGCTCTATAACTCTATTAGGCAGTTGACCTTGCATGATTTTAGAATTCCATCCCTCTTCTACCAAAAAAACTTCAAACGTCTG
Organism: Withania somnifera; assembly: GCA_039654485.1. Lineage (NCBI taxonomy): Eukaryota > Viridiplantae > Streptophyta > Magnoliopsida > Solanales > Solanaceae > Withania > Withania somnifera. The sequence continues at coordinate 1,945 of JBDJHY010039462.1, forward strand.
ACAAAGAATGGCATCCCCATACCTCTGTATGTTACAATATAAAGTCCATATGTTAGTCTAATTATCAAACCATATACTAGAGGTACCTCCCTTACGTTCCCACCTGTGTTTCAATAGATATTTCCACATTTGTGACCCTCTTTTCCATTGAACCAAGCGAGGAATTTGTTTCTTAGATATTTATTCCACATGATGTTGGACCATAGAGATACCTGAGTCCTGAATTTTGACTAAAGTTTACCATACATAGACTTTGAAACATCAAACATAGATCTAAAGCCTATAAACACCTGAATCTTTAGGTAAATACACCTTATCCCAATTAGCCGAGTACTTGCTTTTACCAGATAATTTATTAATTCAAAAGAACTTTACAAAAATCCTATGCAACTCTTTAATAATACAATCTGGAGGTTTAATAACATAGAGAACATATTTGGTAATGCTCTGTAGAACACTATAAATTCGAACTTCCTTCCCCCATAGGAAAGCATGTTTCCTTTCCATGCTTGTAGCTTATCATTTACCTTCTTGATCAGGTCTTCATAGTGAATCTTTTCTGTCTAGTAAGAACAATAGGATAACCTAAGTATTTCAGTGGAAACTGACTTTCAATAGTCTCTATGCACTTTTATACAAACTTTCTCACTTCAGACCCTGCACTCTATTGCAGATAAAAATCACTTTTCCTTTGTTAATTATATGTCCTGACTGAGTTTCATTATCATGCAATATATGTACAATCTTTTCTAATGAGTATCTATCAGAGGAAGAAAATATAATTATTTCATCAGCATAGGAAAGATGATTAATTTGAGCACTCCATTTAGATAATACATATCCAATAAATTGACTATCCTTACATAAAGCATTTAGATAACTTGACAAGACCTAAACTGATAGGATGAACAGTGCAGGAGATAGTAGATCTCTTTGTTTTACTCTTCTGGTAGAATGAAATAAACCTTGTGATTGTCCATTAATCAATACAATGAACTAATTATTTCAGATCAAAATCCAAATTACATCAACACTAGTGTTTGAAAATCCTATTTCTAAAGCACTTTCATACAAAACAAATCAGGAAATCCTGTCATATGCCTTAGACATATCCAATTTAATAAGAACATTATTTGTCTTTCCCTTTTTCCTAATATCTATAACAATATTTTGTGTCAATAACATATTCTCAATTATGCTTTTATCCTTCAAAAACCATATTGATTACTTGAGATTAGTCTAAGAAGAATATTCTCAAGCGTATCATGCAAGATTATGTATATAATTTTACTAATGAAGTTACTCAAACTAACATGTCTCAAATCTAATAGAATTTGTACATTTTCTTTCTTGGGTAAGAGAACTAAGTGAGTATGAGCAATAGACTTTTGTAAATAATTATCTAGAAAGAAATCTCTCTTTATTAATAAAATATCATTACCCATAATATCCCAACAACTTTTGTAGAATCTTTCTGTCAGACTATCAAGACCACTAGAACTATCACCATTGAGATTAAAGACTGCATTTCTAACCTCCTCCAACTCTAGCATCTTGCATATATCAGAGTGTCCTTGTCTCTGACTGAGGTAGGTGTGCATTCAACAAATATAAATCAATATCATCCCTTTCTAGTATGAATTTCTTCAGATAAAATTCAATAGCAGCAGTAGTTATCTCCCCCTCCCCTTCTACCCAAGCCCCTTGTACATTTCTTTTTTCCTTTACTATACTTTGAAAGAGTTTTGTGTTTCTATCTCCACTATCAAACCAACTTAGTCCAGTTTTTTGCTGCCAGAAGCTTTCTTTATAGTGTAGATACTTCTTATATTCAACCTGAGCTATTTGCAGAAAAGTTCTATTGATTTGACTAGGACTCTCTTCAAACAGTTTTTCTTTCATGCTTGAAATTTACTCCCTGATAAAATTTGTTTGAATATATCCCCATAAGTTTCCTTACTCCACTTAGTCAATGCAACTTTCACTCTTTTAATATTTTCTTTAAAAGAGTTGAGAAGATTATCTGAAGAACTTGGAATCTAGGTCTACCTTATCACTTATTTGAAATTATTATTTTTAGTCCATAATTTCAGTAACCTAAAGTTTTCTTGTGAAAGTTACTTTCTGCCCTACAAGTTAATAATAATGGGCCAATATCTGACCCAATCCTTAGAAGATGATCAACTTCACCAAAATTGAACCAATTAGCCATTTTTTTTATTACAAAATATTTTGTCCAACCTCTAAAAAATATAGTCACTTCCATCCCTTTCATTCACGAAGTGAATGGAATACCTTTGAAATGTACTTCTATAAGATTACAAGCAAATATGCAATTATCAAAATCTTCATGATCTTCCTCCTTCACAGGCAGTCCACCTATTTTTTCATCTGTGTTTCTGAACATAATAAAATTCCCTCTAATTGACCAAGGTCCACTCATTCCATTAGCCAACTGGACGATATCTTCCTACAAAATTAGTCTTTCCTCAGTATCACACTTAGCATAGACTCTTGATATGTTACTACTATACTGCATGTTTGGATTGTTAGTGTTCAGAGCCATCTGTTGTTAAGTATTGCTAACCTGAGTGACTTCAGAGTCATGGTTCACAAACATCCAAATCTTTCCATTATTGTTAGACATAGAATAAGGCATCCTCAATCTCCTCCTGTGTTTGTTAATATATTTCTTATCCTGAAAAGGCTCCACCAAAGAAGCAAACTTATGATAACCGTGGAGCATTTGTACTCTCAGAAAAGCTTGTTGTGACTTCACTGATCTTATGTTCCAAATTAATGCTTTCATTATCTGTTTATGGCTTTGTTTTTTGGGCTAAATAATGATTGGTTTATCACTTTCCCTATCACCCATCTTCTCTCCCCTTCTTGTTGCCTTCATCACACTTCGTGATAAATTTGTCTTATTAGAGATGTAATCTAATGCATATTCCTCTTCTCCTTTCTCTGTTAAAACATTCTCCAGTTGTGCCTCCTCTTGCATTTCTTAACTCTCTGTTTCTTCAATATTGTGTGATTATATCATGGAGAACTCTATTTGGCGAATTCCTTTCCATTTGCATTAATTGTAACTCATTATTCCTAATTATAAGAATAAATATTAATGCTTTTTCATCCTTTTCTACTTGATCCCGTTTGTCATGCACTGCATTGTTTTATTGTTGTTTCTATCTCCTTTAACTATTGCCTTTCTCTTGCTCTTGATCACTTTGACTTTGTTGCTGTTGTTGTGTTTCTATGGTTGGTGTACTCCTTTTCTCTTGATCCCTATTAGGGGTTGTCCTTCCGCAGCCATGTTGTCTACTCTTTTGTGTTTCGAATATCCTCATTGTTTATTTCTTTGGCCTTGTTGTTTGTTTGTTGTCAGTGCTCAGCAATTTGAATGTTATCTGAATTGACCTAATCCAATCTTTTCTTTTACAAGTTTGGGGCCTCTTGTAAGACCTGACCAAAAGTATCAGTCACCCACTCCTTTGCAGTCATCTTCCCTGCCCTCTTAAGAGACTTAGGCTTGTTTATGATATTTGCCTCAATTGTAATGGCCCATGTTGCTTGTATATCTTCCTTTTCACTTTCCCCTTGCATTAATGGATCAAATGTATTAGTGTTTGTGATAGATTATATTCTAAGATCTTTCACTGTATTCCATTTCCCTGGATCCCCTACTACTTTACCATATGATAAGATTCTTGCCCTTTCGTTTTGGAAATTGTAAACCTTGGATTTTGTAGGCCATTCTTGAACATGTTAACCTTTGTCTTTCTGTATTGTCTGTATGCTGATCCTGCATCACAGTCTCTTTTTCATGATTTTCTTCTTAGGGACTTTATTTTTGTTGCTATATGTACAGTCTTCCTTACTATATCCTTGCATTTTTTATTCACCATAGTACTTAAGCACATACTAATAATTAATAACAATCTTATTGCACCTCATATCACCTATAACTTCATTCTCTATTATCATGTTGACTACTTTATGAAAATCATCCTGTAAATCGACACTCTCCTTTACTCTCGCACAGCTGGATCTGGATTTATTCACTGTGGCTTGATCTAGTTGTATCGGTTTTCCAACAATTGATGCCAGTGATAACATGCATTCTTTAACAAAGAAGGTTGGGAAATGAGACCCAAGCGATAGCCATTATAGTTTCTGCATTCACCTTGAACTTTGTAGCATATATCAGTGTACACATTATATATGAATAGCCATCCTTGCACCATATGTAAATGCGCCTTTTGAAACCAAATTCACAAAACCCTCCTGTTGTGTCAGTCTAATAAGAATGTTTTTACTTCGTAGCAGTCCGACCCTCCCATAATGTTGCATTGTTATGTTATGATCTTTCTGAGTTCATCCAGATCAGCCTATTCATAAGTGAAAATACCAATCACTGCATATTGTAGTTCTTCGATGCGATTCACTCTGTCCACCTCTTCCTCCGTCCATTTAAATTGTGGGATACCATCAACTATAGATATCTCTGATTGTAATTCATGTCTTTGCTACTCTTCATCATATTTTAAAATTATTCTTGCAAACGACTCATTATTCTGTTGTAGCATATTGGTTTCATTAGTAGGGTTATTTGTTAATGGGGGGAATTTGCTATAGATAACTGGGAGCCAGTCACCAATGTGGCTAGCCGCCTGCTGGTTGAGACATATTTAGGTTTAGCTGAACAGAGTACTATAGGAAAGAAAAGAGAAAAAAAAAATTAAAATTCTTTTCTTTGGATTTGTTCATCGTAGCTTGATCCAGTTTTATAGGTTTTCCAACAACATATGCCAATGAAACAAACATTCTTTAACAAAGAAAGTTGGATTTATTAAAATTAAAAATCACAAATATATTGAAATCAATCAACAAATAAAAATCGCTTTGACGTTGTACAATAACAACAACAACAATAATAATAATAATAATAATAATAATAATAATACTAATTTGCTAGGAATTTAAAATAAATACTTTAGAATTTGAAGTAATAAATATATATATGATAATTCTAGAAATATTATTATAGGTAAAGTTTAAATGAAATGTTTTCCTCATTTATATTTTAGGATTTCTAAATTATTAATCCTCATAATACTTATTATCATATGTTTTATACTTACCAAATTTTTTAAACTTCTTGACTGTTAAAATACATTTTTCATACTGTGAAATTAATTTTTTTTCAAAAGTATGACTATACTTTTGGCACATTAGGAGTGTTTTTTTGGGGAACTTTGTAGAATATAATATTATTAATTAGTATTTTAATTTACATATATATATATATATATATATATTAAAAATTTTATTTTATTTGAGAAATATAGGAAAAGATAATTTTGTTTATTGAGGGAACTTTTAATGAAGGACAAAAAATTCAATCAATATTTCTAAAGGTCTTTCACTTTTAATATAATATAGATTTAAAAAGAATATACTATTTCTCATATAAAAAATGTTAAATTTGTTAATTATTGGTTGGTTAAATTTGTTAATTATTGGTTTCTTTCATTGTTTGAAAACAATTGTTATAATCTATAAATATAAGGCACAAGTCGTTCCAAAACTATATCTGAAGTTGGTATGACTTTTAATGAGGTTCTATTATCTACTAAACTTATTTTTCTATATTTTTGTGCTTCTTTTTACTAATATGGTTGCCAAGTAGTAAAATATTTTTGTGTTTCTTTTGTGCTGACATGACATTCATATTAGTATAAAAGGAGCATAAAAATACAAAAAATATGAGTTCAGGAATTAAAGTGTATCTTAGCAATTTTTGGTATAGTATAGGGGGATAAGTGTACCCTATTCCTCTATTAAATTGTGAAGGTCATTAAAAAAGTGATTTGAATTTTTTGCCGTTTATTTAAAGATCTTTCAAAAGATAAAACATTCTTTTTACCTTTTTTCCTATAATTATTATTTAATTATTTTTATTATATTATAATTAAAAAAACCCTAAAATATATGATAAGAAAAAATATATTTTAAAAGTAAGGAGTACTAGAAATTTGGTAAAACTAAAATTTATGGGATGAAGTATTAGGATAATTAATATACTTTTCGTGGAGGACCATTTAACTATTGCAATTAAGAAATCCTAAAATATATCGTAGGAGAAAAATATTTTATTAAAATTTACCTTACAAAAATATCTCTAAATTATTCATATATATTTAATATTTCAAAGTCCTAAAGTACTTATTTTAAATTCTTAGCAAATTATGACATGTTCTCATTATTATTATTATTGTTATTGTTATTGTTATTGTTGTTGTTGTTGTTACTACTATTATATTATTGTTACTATTATTATTATTATTATTATTTTATATTAAAGTAATTTTATATTGAGTTCAATATATTTATGATTTTTTATTATAATAAATAAATCATAATGTCAAACTATATCATTTAAATAGATATATCATATATTTTATTATCAATTGTTACTTTTCAATAATTTTTTCTTCTTATATATAAGTTTATTAATTAATGAGGACACATATGCAAAGAAAATATTAAAAGTGGGAAGACCATTAAAAATATTGATTGAAATATTTTTATTTATTACAAGAATATACAATAGAAAAAATCGTTATCTACTATTTTTCTAATTTTAAAAATTTTAAAATCAACAAAAATCTTGGCTATTAAATATTTTAATAATTGAATAATTATTAAACTATATTAAGAATAACTAATAACTAACCTAATATGTGGGAATCATATGTATTAGCCTGTCGTAGTGTCCTTTATTTTGGTAAATAGTAGAAGAATTTTGATATCCTAATACAAATTATATTTTTCTTATTTGACTTATGGGGATAAGTACAGTTACCCCCCTAAACTATACCAAAAAGTGCGACGACACACCTTAACTTTACGAATGTCCTACTAGCCCCTAAAGTCATTTATTTTATATTTTTGTGCACCTTTTTACTGATAGGGTTCCTTGCGTGTCCCCACTAGCCTTGAATATAATATGCAGACAGGCACCATGCGTGTCCCCACACGCCTTGAATTTATCTATTTATGCATGGTGTCACGTCAGCAAAAAGGAGAATAAAGATACAAAAAAGCAACTTTAAAGGGGTAATATGACCTCGGTAAAGTTAAGGTGTGTCGTAGCAATTATGGGTATAGTCTGAGGGGATGATTGTTCCTTATCCTTGACTTATGTAATATGACATATTTAAAATTAAAATTTACCCTTCATTAAAAAAATTTACAGTAGAAAATGTTTATTTTCTTATATTCATGAGTTTGAAATTAATTAAATTATTTATTATAACTTTCATATTCAGCTATTATATAAAAACCTTAAATTTATGTAGCACCAAATATAAAGAGTGTTTTTTTTCACATTTATGTATATAAATAATATTTCACTACCAGTTTACGTAGGAACCATATTTTGAATTACTTTTTCTAATAAAATTCTTTTTCAACTTCATTAGGAGTGTTTTCAATCCCTTTTAATTCACGCTAGGATTATTTCGAAATATTCTTTAATTCTTTTATATGAGAGTTTCTTGCATTAATAAAATATTGACAAACTAATATTTTTCTTCTTATAGTAATTTTGATTCAAGTCATTTTCTTGCATTTATTTAGTTTTGCGTAAGGGGCAAGTCTCAAGATCGATCTAGAATTGAGAGTTAGGTTCGAATCTCGGGTCACATCCTAAGTCGAGATTCGAGATAGAGTCCTAGATAAAGAGTCAGGTTGACAGTCAAATTTTGAGTCGGGGTCAACGTCAAATAGTGGATAAAAAATTAGGTCCGGAGTAGATTTGGAGCAGTGAGTCAAGATCAAGTCCCACATCGAGAGTCATGATTGAATTTTAAGTCAAAGTCAAATCTCGAGTTAGGTTTGGGAGTTGAAGTTGGATCTTGAATTGGAAATTAGGATCGAGTTTCGAGTTTAAATTCGGAGTCATATCCTAGGTATGGATTCAGGATCGAGTCTTGAATTAGAAATAAGTGTTAGAAATCGTATTTCGAGTTGAAAGTTAGGGTAAAATCTTGGGTTAGGTTCGGAGTCGGAGTTAGTGTTGGGTATTAGATCGAGAATCAGCAATCGAGTCTTAAAGAGAAATCGGGGTAGTATCAGGTCTAGAGTTGAGATTCAAGTACTGAGTTGGGGGTCGAGGTATCCAGTCGAAGTTGAGGTTAAATTCAAGGTCATGAGTTAGATCCTGAGTCAAAAGCTGAGGTAGTATTCTTAATTGAGTTGACTGATCAGGTCTCACTTTAGGATTCAAAGTTGAGTTTCGGATCAGGAGTATAGAAGTGGGGTTGGTACCGGTAGTTGAATCACGAGTCGATATCGAAGTGCGTATAAAAATTTGGGTCCTAGGTCGAGCTTAGATCCTGGGTCCCAAGTCTCGGATCGAGGTTGAAAGTTTACTCTTAAATTGGGATCAAGGTCCAAAGTGGTAGTTGGGTGTCTGAATTAGGACTTGAATCTGGGGTCGAGGTCAGGAGTTGTGTCCCGTGTCGAGTCGGTAGGCAAGGTTAGATCTGGTGTCATTAGTATTTTAACAAATTATATACTTAAATGTACTTGGAATAATACTTTCTTCTTACTTACCAAACATTAGAAAGTACGTAAGAAAATAACTTATTTTTCAAGAAAATATTTTCTAGGTGTAGAGATCAAAATTTTACCAAATTTAGATAAGTACTCTACAAGACGAGTCCAATATCTCTCTTGAAACTCTAGGACCCATTAGGATTTCTTGAAAGTTATACTTTTATTAGTGAATGTTAATGATCTCACAAAATGAGATAAAACAAGAATAACTATGAATACAGTTTTGAATCATATATTTTTATGTATAAGAATTTATTAGGCTTCACAAGATTCAACACTTTATATTTACTTTTACGTTAATACTCGATCAACAGAGTTATTTTCATCAATAAAATATAAGTATGTAATGTTTAGTTTGTGGAATTCTACTTTTAATTAATGACGACGGGAATTGAAAGATCTGATCTTTTGATAGTTAATAATTGTTATTGATTCAACACTAACTAGAATACTATTATATATATAACTGGGTTAATACCTGCAACCAGTTACATCTACTTATATCAATAACCAAGATAATAAACTAACATATGATATTTATTAAAAAACTTCAGAAATTTAAAGAGTATGTTAAATACTTCTCAATCTTATATTAAATGAATTTTATTTTAAATTTAAAAAATACTTAAAAAAAATCTTATAATTAAAATTCTTAATCAAAATATTGATCAAGTATTTTTAATTAAATACTTTAATATGAATACACACTCAAAATACATACAACTCAACTAATGTAATTAAAATAATTGATAATATTATATAATTAGACAATAGAATAAATATAAAGTTGATCGGAGATAAAAAAATAATGATTCTTTTAACAATTGTGCAAAGTGGGAACGGGTTTTCTAGTGTAAAATAAAATAAAGCGAAGGAAAAAAGTAAAGGTGGTTATAAGAGCCAAGTGACACGTAGCACACCCCCTATGGGTGGCATAGTATGACGTGGCGAGTATTCACTGCTGAGAAGCCAATAAATAGGGCCTCTCCCTTGAGCTCTTAGTTCCTCTTCGTCCATTCTAATTAACTCACCTTGTGCTTTTTCCCCCTTTTTCCCTCTTCAAAGAAAGAAGAAGAAAAGCGTGTCAAGAAACCTAAAACAATGCCTGTTACGAGCAAAGAAACAACAACGACGATGAATGCGACAACACTAACAGAAGAAGAAACAAACAAAGACTTCCCTTTTGTCATGTCTTCCTCTGCTTATCCTATCACCCTTAAGGTATATAAACCACTGAAATCTTTCTTCCTTTTCTCTATATTCTTTGGAATTAATTGCCACATATTAGTAAGCTCAACCAATAAGGATCTTAATGTATATGAGTTTACAATTTAATTCCTGCCCTTGATAATTGTCATTTTCTTCAAATAATTTCAGAATTTTTAAGTGACTACTACCCTAGCAATAATTACTAGTATTATGTTCAAAAGAGTCAAGTAGTAGGACACTGAAGTGGAAAATATAATGACTGATTTGACTTGAAGAAAAATTGACTTGTTATTAATTATGGTGTTTATTTTGCAGTTCATGGACGTCAGTTATAGGATAAAACTTGAGAACAAATCAACTAGTGGGGGAAGTAGCAACTTAAGAAAGATGTTTTCAAGTGGTCCCACATCATCACCATCGACCGATATCGAGAATCCCACGGCCATGATTCATCAAGAACGTACAATCTTAAATAGTATTACGGGGATGGTTTCCCCCGGTGAAATCCTAGCCGTTCTTGGACCATCAGGGAGCGGGAAATCAACGCTCTTAAATGCACTTGCAGGAAGGCTCCAAGGACACAGTTACACCGGAACAATCCTAGCGAATAACCGGAAACTCAGCAAACAGGTCTTGAAACGAACCGGGTTCGTAACACAAGACGATGTCCTTTACCCACACTTGACGGTTCGCGAAACTCTAATCTTCTGCGCACTCCTCCGCCTCCCTAATTCGCTGAACAGGAAGGAAAAGATCGCCGTGACAGACTCGGTGATCAACGAGTTAGGACTCAATAAATGCGAGGATACAATAATTGGGAACAGCTTCATACGTGGGGTCTCAGGTGGTGAAAGAAAACGAGTAAGCCTAGCCCACGAAATGCTAATAAACCCGAGTTTACTCATACTCGATGAACCGACGTCCGGTTTAGACGCTACAGCGGCTCAACGGTTGGTTTCAACACTGGGGTCGTTGGCGCAGAAGGGAAAAACCATAATTACGTCGGTTCACCAGCCGTCGAGCCGGGTTTATCAAATGTTTAACTCGGTTCTGGTTTTGTCGGAAGGCAGGTGTTTATATTTTGGAAAAGGAAGTGAAGCAATGAATTATTTTGAGTCGGTTGGATTTTCTCCATCTTTTCCCATGAATCCAGCTGATTTCCTCCTTGATCTCGCTAATGGTACGTATTCCATCTTTGTCTATATCTACTCCTACATGATAGATGCATGTTTTTAAATTACTTCATCTATATTTTTTTTTTTGACAAATCATGTCAAAAGACTCTTTATAAGTTTCAATTCCATACTCTTTATAAGTTTCAATTCCATTTAATTAGATCTTGTGTCATCTACATGTAGTCTGAATTTCATTTAGAGTCCACTAGTCATAATTTCCCCCAGAAAATGTGATCTTGACAGTTTTTCTAAGAATATGATAGCAGATTCACTCAATAGGCCTCCGACTTTGATCTAGTAGCAAGACCACTAACATTTGATTTATTTATCAAATGTGTATTATTGATGTCACAAATAAAAACTCAGATATTTAACTGAAGAAAAGCAAAGAGATAAACTATTAATTATTCGAAGTTTCAAATTGTGTGACACTAATTCTCCGAGATTTCTCAATTCTTGAAAAAAGATTGTTGATGCACATCATTTAGGGATGATTTAGGTAGAGCACTACTGGATCTAGCGGCTTTGATTAGGATAATTAAGGTGATTAACGGTCAAGATTACTTGAGATGCAAGCTTTTAGGATGCCGACCAATTATTTAGGCTCCATAGTGGGACTAGGGAGGTTGAATTTTCTTTTGGTGTACGTGACAAATAGAAAATATCAACTTCCGAGGGTATTAGCTAAGCTAGTTGTATTGTGATAATGTTAAAAACATTGAAAGTGACTATACTACTATTTTTCGTACCTTATAAAAAGTCATTATAGTACTCCCTCCCTCATTTCTCAAATTATATGCCAATCATAACTAAAAATAGTTAGGATCACAATCTCTGTTATTTTTATAAATATGTTTTTTATTATATTCATAATAATAAATATTAAAAAAAATATATGATTCGTTTAGTCACAAAAATAATAACTTTTTGGTGTTGAAATTAAAATTGAAATTGGTATTGAAATAGTGATTGGTCATATTTTTTCAATAAATATTTAGAA
>JBDJHY010039573.1:0-11308 GCA_039654485.1 Withania somnifera
CCAGAAAACTTTTCCAGAAAACTGGAAAAGTTTTCCATTACTAAACAGGCCCTACCCTCCTTAAGTTTGCTCTTAAAATCAGGCGCCCTTTAGTTTTGAATAACAAGTATACATCGCTTCATGTCTGAGTTTGTCCTTTTTAAATATCCAGAAAATGGAGAAGAGCCTCATTCTATAATTTTTTATAAATTTAGTTGCATTTCCAACAGCTTCCTCTCACCTATGTTAAGTTGAAACCCTTCACATCTTAATATTCTTTTTAAGTTTGGTGAAGTTTCAATGTGAAAAAATTATTTGTCTATTGTGTTGATCCTTGTTTGAACTTGTAAACTTAGTAACCATGTAAACTCGTGTGGTTATAATAAGATTTTTTTGATTGTTTATGAATGTGTTAGGTTCTAAGAGTTAATTTCATTTTTTAATGCCTGTTTTTCCATTCCTTTTTCTCTCTTTCCTTCCATGAATGATCTTCTTGAGACGGCTGGACTTAATTCTCGTCCTAATGGGCCCACGACCCAAATATGAATCTAAACAGTTTGCCAAGCCCCATTGGGCTGAAGATGATTGAAGACCCAAAGAATTGCAACCCCGACGCCAAGCGGACTAGGCTTATTTTATTGGAAAATTACTGAAAATGACATACTTAACACCATATTTACGATTCATAACAGCAATTATGAATATTTATCAGTAATAGCAATATTTTCAACATTTTAGTTTTTGTATTTAGATAATATATATGTATTTAGACAATTTACTTTTTGTATTTAGACAATGAATATGTTTTTAGACATTTGAAAATAGAAATGTACACGTAATGTACAAAAATCGGTTTGAATTGCTATTTTCGGTAAATAGAAAAATGTGCTATGAAACCTCTAATTAAAGGTAAGATTCCCCTTATTTTATCCCTCTCCTTTCTTTATATGCAATTTATTGTATTAGTGATATTATGTTATTCCTTAACTGTATTGTTCTAGACTTGAACAAGTCCTCAGACATAACTATCTCTTTTTGGGAAAAATAATAAAATTTACTTTGCACGTATTTTATTTAAATTATGCGGCTTTTGACAAATTGAGGGGGATTCTCTCAACTATCCATTTCTCAGGGCTTGAAATCATGCTTGAGCCATTTAATAGAGTTGACAATTGGTAATGTAAGAAATATAGAATACATTTATCTACATTTTCCTTAATTTGTATTAAATGGATAATTTCTTCAGATTAAGGAATTTACCAAAATAGCGTATTGATGACATATAAGTTTCTTTTCAAACTAAATATATCTTATATGTCATATATTTCAAAAGAGGTATAATTCTAAAAAAGGATCTAAATAATAGATTTTTTTTGACCGACGACCCAGGATATCCCCATCAAGTAGGGTCAAGGGAGAGTAGAGTGTACGTAGTTAGTATCGCTACCTCAGACGTGAGGTAGATAGGCTGTTCCGATAGTCCCTTGACATAAGTTAAAAACAATTCAAAAAGGCATAATATAGAATCAATGGATAATACAGAAAATGACAGAAAGTATCAAACATAAGACTATCACAGAACAATGCTACAAATAATTAAAGTGACGCCTATAAGCACTATATCTGAACAAAGCATGCCTATCACCTAACAAGAATACAATCCTACCTACCATCCTACTACCCTAATACTCGGTGTCCACAAATTTTTATCCAAGACCATGTCCTCGGTAAGCTGCAATAGCTTTATGTCATGCCTAATCACTCCCTCCAATTTTTCTTCAGTCTTCCTCTACCTTGTCTGACACTATCTATAGTCGATCTTATTCCTACTAATCACATGTCCAAAACATGTCAATCTTGCTTCCCGCATTTTAACTTCCACCGAGGTCACTCCCACCTTATATTAAATAACCTCATTCCTAATCATATCGCTCTTAGTCAGCCCGCACATCCACTGCAAATCCTTATCTCCGCCACCTTAATCTTTTAAATGTGCAAGTTCTTGATTGGTAAACATTCTGCCCCATACAACATAGCTGGTCTAATCGCCACTTTGTAGAATTTTCTTTTAACCTTTGTGGACATCTTCTTATCACACAAGACCCTAGAAGCTTGCCTCCATTTCATCCATGCTACACTAATAATGAGTGACATCCACATCAATCTCCCCATTTTCTTGAATCATTGAACCAAAATACTTGAAATTATCTCTCTTTCGAATGGCCTAAGTATCCAGTTTCACTATCACATCATCCTCATGTGCTACCTCACTGAACTTGCACTCCAAGTTCTCCATCTTGGTCTTACTCAGCCTAAACCTCAAGAGTTTGCCTACCAATCTCCAGTTTACATTAACTCCTCCGTGGGTTTCGTCGATCAAAGCTACGTCATTTGCAAACAACATACACCATGGAACCTCACCCGGAATTTCCCGCGTCAATATATCCATCACCAAGGCAAATAAAAAAGGAGTAAGGGTCGATCTCTAGCACAACCCCATCAAAATAGGAAGTGCTTCGAATCGCCTCTCATAGTCTTAACACGAGTCTTGTCCCACTTGTACGTGTCCTAATCGACCTAATGTATGCCACCGGAACATCTCTAACTTCCAAGAACCTCCAAATAACTTCCCTAGAGACTTTGTAATAGGCCTTCTCTAGGTCAATGAACACCATGTTCAGTTCCTTTTTCCTTTCCCTATATTGCTAAACTAGTCTCTTTACAAGATGAATGACTTATGTAGTCAAGCGACCTGACATGAAATTAAATTGATTTTCAGAGATAGTCAAATCTTCCTTAACCTCAATTCCATAACCCTCTCCCAAATCTTTATCGTATGACTTAACAACTTAATGGCCCTATAGTTTTTGCAGTTCTGAATATCACCCTTATTCCAGCACAGTAGGATCATCGTAGTCCATATCCAAGCTGCAGGCATCTTCACCATTCTGAAAGTGACATTAAACAACTTTGTCAGCCATTCCATACATGCCCTTCTTGCAGTCTTCCAAAACTCCACTAGGATATCATTTGGCCTAGTCGCTCTATCCCTGTGCATTCTACAAATAGCCCCTTAACCTCCTCAAGCTTAATATGCCTACAGTAACCATAATCACGACACCTCTTAGATTGCTCCATATCACTATCACAAAGACTCCGTCCCTTCTTTCGTTCAAAAATCTCATGGAAATAAGACTACCCCTCCTCCTAATGAGACCTTCCTCCACCAAAACTTTACCATCGTTACCCTTGATGCACTTCACCTGATCAAGGTAACTGGCCCTCCGTTCCCTCATTTTTTGGCAAGCCTGTATAACTTCTTATCCCCACTTTTATCCCATAGTTCAGCATATAAATGCTCGAACGCTGCTGTTTTGGCCGTCGTTACCGCTAACTTAGCCTCTATCTTTACTCTTTTATACTCCTCCCAATCCAATAGCTTTTCCTCTTCAATAGTACTCTTTACCAACTTTGCATCCTGCTTAGCCTCCACCTTCCCTTGGACTTCCCCACTCCACCACCAGTCCCTACAATGCCTACCCGATCGACCTCTTGAGACACCTAAAACCTCCCTATCTGTATCCCTAATGCAACCGACAGTCTTGTCCCACATGCTTGCAGCATCCCACTACACTTCCTATCCCCCTATCCCTTAACTCTCCCCTATCTACATAGCACTGGTCTTAGTCAAACTACCCCATATGATCCTGGATCGATCATCCACAACCCTCTTCTTCTTCTTCTACTCTGTAATCTATCCATGACAAAAGGCTTATATTGGGTTAAAAGATTCTCTTTTGGAATAACTTTGTAGTCTTTGCAAAGACCTTTATCCCCCTTCCTAAAGAGTAAATAGTCAAACTGGTCTTAGACATCGTGAAAAAGACAATGAGGAAATTTCTCAAGAAAGGTAGTCACTCAATGGAGAAAGGTGACCAAATGCGCCTCCTTCTTGGGAAAGCTTAAGCTTGCTACAACCAACCCAAAGACTCTAGAAAAATCCAAAAGTAAAGCTCCTCCTTCATTGCTCACCTTGAAACCAAAGCCTCCAAGGACATCATCATATCCATTTGAAGAAGAACTAGTGAGACCATTAAAATCTCCTCCTATGAAAAGGCTCTCGATGTTAGGCACGTCACTCACTACCTCATCCAAAGCCTCCGAAAATCTCTTCTTCTCCTCTTTGTATAAGCCCGCATGTGCACATAAGCACTAATAATGTTCATTGTAGACCCTTCAATGACTAATTTGATTGACATTATCCTATCATTGACCCTCCTAACCTATACCACTTGCTCCCTTAGCTCATCATCCACTAGATTCCTACCCCTTTCCTATTTCTAACGCCTCCAGAGGACCACAATTTATACCCATCCACATCTCGCAGTTTTATACTAATCTATTTGGTCTTCTAGACACGCACTATATTAATCCTACTCTTCCTAAGAATCTTCACTAGTTCTATGGACTTACCTTGTAAAGTTCCTACATTCCATAACCTTACTCTCAACCTATAGGATACCTTTACCCACTTACCCCCCGACTCCCGACCCTAATCCCAACCCTAAACCCGGCCTCAAACCCAACCCTGAGCTAATCCCAACCCTAACTCCAGCCTTGAACTTGACCCCGACCAAAGAGATGACCCTATCACACCATCATACACCAAAGCCACAAGTCTATGATGACAAATACAGGACACACCTCTAAGATAAGAAAGAATTAACTAGTTAGAACAAGAACTAGACACAATGGCTAAAACAAAGACTTAAGGTAGTAGAACAAGAATAAACTGGGGATAGATCAACAACTAAATTGGTAGGAACAAGAACTAACTATAGAAAGACTAAATCAAGAACTAAAGATGCAAAACAAGCCTAATAGATAGAACAAGAGCTACATAAACCGAGGCTAAATCAAGAACATAAATTAATGGAAAGACTAATAAATAAGATATCAAGAATGAATATAGTAAACAATATCAATACCGAAAAGCAATCAACAATAAACCAATAAACAAATAATAAAATTCACCAAACAATTAGCAAGGATTAATATAATATTAAAGACTAAGGGCATAAGTCATTGTCAAAGACTAAAAAAAATTATCACAAATGACTACAGTAAGCAATAAAAAAACCAACAAGCAATCAACAGTAACACAATAAGCAATAAAAAAAATCCACCAATCAAAACAAGGATTAATATAGTATTAGAGATTAAGGGTAGAATCTACTGGGATTCGAGCAATTCTCCTTGGTCCGTCTTTTGTATTTTGGTAAATGTTGATGCAAAAATTAGTTATTGGAATCTTGTCCCTTGTCGTCGAAATCTTGTCTCTTGGTGTCACAATGTGATACGACTCCTTGCTAGTGAAATCATATAAAAAGAAAATAGAGACTAATGTAAGAATCACCAAAGTTAGTAGACTGGCATGAGGTTTTACGGAGTGAGAAGTGATGAGCGGCGTGAGAGTCACGGAAGTAAGCAGTAACATTTTGAGAGTCGCCAAAAAGTTTTAAAAAAAATCTTTAAATTCATTGGTAGGTGTCTCTAAGCCCTTTTACCAGAAGTGGAGCTGTCATAGGCAATCGGTCGATCGGATGTTGAGGATATTATAAGAGTTATTGAAAAATTGGTACAGGGAGGAACTAGCCGGTTGTCATAAATTCGATGAAGTTTCCTTCATTACATGAGGTGGCTACACTTGGTGGAGCAAAGGAAAATAGAGAGTAGTACATGCAGTTCTGGTAAGTAAAGTTGCCAAAAAATCAAGAGATAATGAAAAAAAAAGAGTCATTAGAACCCTAGAAGCAACAGAGGAATATACGACCGAGAAAGTTGTTTCTTATTCATTTGTAAAAAAGATTACTTATCACTTCATTGTTAAAGTTCAAATAATAGATTTTTTTCTAAAAAGGTAAAAAAACAGTTTTGTTCATGAACTTTCCTTTTCAAAATAACATACTTTTCAGGAGTTAGAAATTAATAAATCTCGTCCAAGGATGCCTCTGAGGTGCCTTAAGAATATTCCTCGGGGTATTATATGATATTTACCCAGGATCTTTAGTTTTAAATTTTGTTCCTGTTTTCAGGATTAAAATTCATAAAAATAATTTCTTAATTTCTTCAAAAGAATTAGCGGTGACATTGTTATTTTTTCCAATATGCTTCTAAATTTTTTCAAAAGTTTGAAATAGTTTGGTCACTTAGCCATTCATTTTTTTCAAAAACTTACTTTTGAAAAAAGAAGAAAGTTCAGAAAAAAAATTAAATTTTAAAAACAGTAACCAACATAGACCTCTGCTTTAAACTGATGAACTAATCCTGAAGTCTCTTTCTCATGCTTCAGGGAACATACTTGGCCAAAAAGTCCCCATAAAAGTGCTCCCACGTAAACTATCCTGTCCCTATTAGTCAATGGACTAATAGTCTCTCTATCATTAATTTAATGGACTTTCTAGCTAGTATACAACAAAATATACTTCGTGGGAGTCTATTAGGTCGAGGTTATGCAACCTTTCCTCACACCTAACCAAGAGCTCATGCTGGTATGGTCGTGGAACACTTGAAAATCTAGAAGGAGTAAGGTGGAGAAAATGGCCAAGCATCTTCCGCTCATCCTATGTCATAAATGGTTGGGATACGACCAGATGAGGGGCCGTTGGAGACAACTGAACTTGAACATGGGCAATTTCTAGGACCATATGTACTAGTGGTGCCTCTGGAACTCACATAGCCTATGGAGATGCTAGAATCGAGTGAACTGAGAGAACCTATGAAATAGGCTGAACTAGGGGATCATGGGCACCTTGTGACTTTCCCTTTGTTGAATATTGGGCCACATATGAGGGAATGATGCCAAACATAGATAGTATCTGGAGTAATACATCCCTAATAAGAAAAGGTTAGGTCTGCGCGAGATTTGAGGATGCAATATGTCTATTAGTAACTGATAGAGCTATGCTACAGGTCTATCTATTTTCGAGTCTTATCCTAAGTGTTTGTATCTATGCCGTCCCCTAGATGAAGCCCTCTGTGGTGGGCGACATTATCCTTGCATGTTGTGGCTCTAGTATATACTATCTGCGAATGAATGAAACCAAGTACGATTTTAGGAAACCAATAACACTTCCAACACACGAAAGGATTCAAAAGATGGATATTTCCTAAAGCATTTTATATCCTACCAAATATTGAATACAAACATTAATGTATCAATCCGCAGGACTCTACTAGACAGATTCTTACACACCAAGGATACCGGTGAACCTAAACTCTGATACTAGTCTGTTATGAACCAAACCCGGGTCATGATGATGCCAAAAATACCTACTTGTAGGAAATCTTGTCCTCTATCCCGAAGCGAAAAAAAATTGGTTAACCCAAGAAATAAATAGAAATAGAAGCGAATGAAGAGGAGAATGAAAGCAATAAGTAAACAATAATAGAATAACCCAAGTCCTGGTAGGCAACGGTGACATAAATAATATACATTACTAAATATAAAGTAGCACAACAGAGGATCCAAAAAGTACGAAATATATAATCTGTTGATGGTACAAAATAAAGATAGGAAGGTGCTAAAGGAGAACTAGCCAGCCTGGACGTCCAGTGATCATGGTAATCCCCAAAAGGTACATGCTACAATGGAACAATCAGAAACCCATAGGATAACTCATAATAGGGTGTAATGCCCCATGCATAAACCATGCTTGGAAAAATAGTGCCATAACAGACTCTGAAAAATACAGAAAATCATCTTAGGTCAAGTTTATAGAGGGATTCATGAACCATGAAATGGGTTCACGAACCATGAAGCCCATCGTGGAACTTGTCAGTGAAAACCCAAGTTATTATAATTCAGTTTAACAGTACCTTATATGTACCGACTGCATATATTGTGCTGTATGTTTCTATTATGCAGATTAGGCCAACTATTCCCACACTTGCAGTTGACCAGATTTGTTTTTCTGGACTTAAGCTAGAAAATTGGTGAGTTCCTATGAGCAAGGAAATGATTTATTTCATTTATTTATTATACTAGAAATGATATTACTTTGATTATGACTTTTCTTTTATTTTAAGGTTAGCTAGGGGCTTGTCCTAGTAGCTAAGTATTCAGCTGTTTAGAGGCTTTTAGACACTTGATATAGTAGTTGTTAAATTTGTAATTTTTGCATTTATTCAGTATTTATGTTATATGACCACTGTTTTACATTAAATATTGATATTTCTTCCGCTGAGAGTGAATGATTAGAACTGCATATGAACCAAGGGTACTTCCAGGGCCACTTTGTGGCTATGGATGCCTTGTCACTTTCAAGGGTAACCCCGAGTTGTGACACTACATCCTATATTAATTTTTCAACCATGTACACTTGCATATACATTCGTAGGACAAAAATGAACCTCAATATTTGATGGCTCTAAATATTTTGGAATATTATTTTCAATCTTAATGAAATGAATTTTGATGGTTCGATCAAGAATTTTGATCTTGGTTCTTGTTGCTATTGCAGCTATTTCCTAGTGCTTGTTTCATTTGACACTCTGTTTGTTATGTGCCTCTTTCAATTAAGAAAAAAAATTTGTGATGTTCATTACAATCGTAAAATGAACACCTTAATCACAAAGAGTAAGGCTAGCTTTGTCCTAGTCAGGTCTGCTTATTCATAACAAACAGTACTAGACCATAGAGATTGCAATGAGATCAAGTTAGATAACCTCACAATCGTTGTAGATGGCCTACGATCATAATTACAATCATTACTAACCAGATTTAAATCTTTATTTAGAACATCAACCCTATAACTCGATTTTGAGAATTTGAAAATACATTTTGGGTGATTCAGAAGAGGATTTTTGAGATTTATTTATTGTGTATGATATTAACAATTATTTATTAATTATCTAGTACTTTGTTGATAATTTTACCTCTAATTAATATTTTATATGGAAAAATTAGAGATAGAATTTTGGTCTAAAGTTATGAGATGAGTTTTCAATGATTTAAAGATTTATTTAAATTCTTTCCTTGGTGAAATTTTATGTTTGAGTTACTTATGTTATCTTTAACACGATTTTTAAAAAATTATAATTTTATCCTTGGAAGTTTGAATTTGATTTTTGGGTTGATTTTTAGACCCAAAATAAAAGTATACTAATATGTAATTACATATTTATTTTTTTACGTAGAATATATTTTTAATTAGATTGGGACAATTTGGAGTCTATAATGAAGAGTAAAGCCATCATATGACTTGTAAGACTTTGATCTAACGGAAGTTGAGACTTTCTTTGACTTTTTTTGAACTGTTGGTGTGTTGTTATATTGTGTAAATGGAGAACGAGTAATAGGGGTCTAGTTTAAATAAGATTATGAGTATTTATGCATGTATCAATGTTATGTTATGGAAATATGAGATTGTATTTCTACTTTACTTAAGTATGTGCTTGCGTGATCTTAATTTTAGTTGTGGCATTAATGAAAATGCTTGTATTACTCACTGATTTATAACCTGATGGATGATATTTGAAATATAGCATATGAATTATGTATTGATCGTATTTTTTCTATTAATTTTTTAGGCTGATTATGAGATGGTATTGAGGTCTTTATTGGAGATATGATGTCAAGGTCTATTATCGATGATATAAGTTTGAGGTTATTTTCGAACGAATTTGAGGTCATTTATGGATGAAGCTAAGATCATTTCCATCATTATGTTTGAGGTACTTTTTGAATGGGTTTGATGTAGTCTCAATATGGTATATGGACATCACGAGTCCCTCTTAGGTCCTAGATAATTACACTACGATAGTAGGTATATGTAGATACCGATCAGATAGGAGACATGCATCATATACTTTATTTCACTTGATTTGAATTTTCTTGGTGTGGAAAGTTAACTGGATAACATTGAATTTTATTATTCTTATCTTAATTTGTATTTGATTTGTGTTATCTGGACTTGATTAATGTATATCTTGTTGCTGACATCAGCTATTAGTCTAGGTCTATTTTTATTTGAAATAAGATTACTATATGGTAAGTATCAAAATATGAAAATTTAGGCTCTATCCTTTATATTTCATTGGATTTAGGTCATTTGATGATGTTCCTCCGTACATATGGATTCCAAACTCATACTTGTATGTTTTACAAGTTTTTTGTATGTTCAAAGTTGGGAACCTTGAGTCAAAGATCAATAGAGTTTCTCAGAATTGCTCTTTTGGATTCTGATGTAGCTGCTAGGATGTTTGCAGTTCTCATGGATCCCTTCTATCTTTCTTTTATGTCATTTCTTTTCCTTTGAGATACTTAAAATTCTTGCAATTGTATTAGATATCTATAGAGTCTTGTACTAGTGACTTTTAGATTTTGGGGATTGAGTTTTTGCTATTTTTTGCATTTTACTTTGAGAGTTTATGAAACAGGTTGATTATGACTTATATTAATAGTGTACACATATTTATTTGAATATTGTATTAGTTTAATTATTGTGGATAGTTAGGTTTCATCACTTCTAAATTTTGGTCATGAAAAAATGGTTTAAGAACTCTAGGTTCATTGATCTCAAAAGTATAAGTTGAGTCTAGTAGAGTTTTTTGGATCAATGTGTGGACATCCATTGTCTATCTTTGAGAGGTTATAAGACATTAGATAAAGTTTTCATTTTCTTTATTATCATGCATACTTAATAACTATTGGTTACTAATATTCTTTATTTCATTCTTTTCCACATAGTGAGGACACCCACTACCATAGATAGAGAAGAGAAGTCTAGTCTAGATCCCTCGCCTATTATTCGTATCGAGACACATATATGAGATAGAGGGCATGGTAGAGGTCGAGCTCATGAACGCAATAAGGTTCATTCCTACAAAATTTAGTATGATAAATTAGGTTATAGGGGAAAAGAGGTCCTAACTTAGGCACCACCTAGAATTGTAGCTACCCCAGTACTTCATGATACTCTTGTCCATACACTTGAACTATTAGACAATATGATTCAGAATTGTGTTCTGCCTGGTACACTAGATGTTTCACAAACTAGAACTAAAGGGAAATTCTTGATCAATATTTTATTTCAGGTTATCAGGAGTCAGTTGTCCCGCCAATCACATCAAGAGCTTTTAGGTTTGGCACTATGCCACTTTTGGGTGTTTGCATACTGGTTGAGGATAAACCAACTATATTTGATGAGGGGCATAAGAGGTATAAGAATTTTATGAAGATTAATTCGGTTCAGTTTTAGGGTAGACAAATATAGGATGAAAGTGAGTTTTTTTGTGAGTTTCTATAAGAAGTTACAGAAAGTAAGGT
>JBDJHY010039790.1:0-12624 GCA_039654485.1 Withania somnifera
TTTCCATTGATTTGATTCCAATTTTATACCATACATCCTATGATCTGTGCGCAACGTGTTGGTATAAATATTCTATTTTTCTTATCCACGAGGGTTTACGGGCCCATTTTTAGTTCAGATTTTTTCCCTTCTATTTCTATAGCAATATGAGTCATGTTTTACTCATTTTTACATATGGGTTATGTTTTTGATAACTTTGTGCAATTTTGATCTTATTCATGCATTAGAAATATCTTACAATGCTTCTCGGTGGTAGGAAACAAAATCAACTCTATTTGTGATCTCAAAAGAGCCAACATACCTAGGTCTAAGCTTGCCCCTCTATATGAATCTCCGCATGCCTTTCATAGGTGACATACATAATAATACAAGATAATACACACTAAAATCCAAAGGCCAAAGTCTACAATTAGTGTAGCTCTTCTTCCTCCTCTGCACTGCCTGCAACATATCTTGGATGACTCAAACCCTCTCGATGAAATCACGAAGTAAGTATGAACTCTAGAGCCGAGACTCAGTACTGCTAAAATAACTAATGGGTGATCTACAATGCCTATCATAGAATTCCCTGAATGGTGCCATCTAGATGATGGAATGGTAGTTGTTATGATATGAGAAATCCACTAAGGCTAGATACAGATCCCAACTACCACCAAAGTCAAATATACATGCTCTTAATATGTCTTATAGCAGTTGAACAGTTCTGTTGGACTGCCCTTCAATCTGCAGATGGAATGTTGTACTGAAATTAACCTGTGTATCCATCTCTCGATGAATCCTGGTAGGATACAACTTACTCTTTTTGGATTGGGTAACTAGTGATGCATATGTTTGGTAAATTGCTAGCTTAGGGATCGGTTTCTAGTTTGGAGCTTCATTACTTTGGCCTATGGCTTATCTTTCTAGAAATTTCACTTGTTGATGGATTACCTATCCCCTTTGGCATATTTTATGAATTATCTAGAACATAGTTGGGTTTGTGTAGGGGATTAAACTAGAGGTTTGGGCTTAGCAGTTATCCCCCTGACTTAGTTGATGAATTTAAAGCCGATCCAGACTATTATTTGTTGTGTTTGATGAGCATGCATGATTACTAGGGGGTGGATAGCTGGTTGGGTATTTTTGGTTAAAAGATCATAAAAACCAGTTGATTTTATTTGATAATACCACCACAAGAGATTTTTATCTATCATAGTACACGTATCCATGACTGTTGGGCAGTATGGAGCTATTTCTTTATTCCATCATGGTTTTTTTTTTGGAAATGCCTACATAGGGAAAGTTGGGTTTCATTGTGATATTTTATATTCCATTATGGTTGGGCTAATGTTTTCAACTGAAATACAATATATGGGTTGAGCTCGGGTTTTGACATTCATGCCTAAGGACTATGCCCTAGTTGGCTTTTTATGAGAATTTCGCATACAGGTTCTATTCCCTCCACGAGCCCTACTGGACTGGGTTACTCTTCCCGGTGCATAATGTGCAGCCTAGATAAGGGGTATATAGTGAAGTAGTGATATACGATTTGAGTCCTTCGTGTGTCCTACCTCATGAGCCTTTTTACCAGAGGAGAAACGTACGAGGTTACTATTGGGACATATTTACTTTTCTGTACCTTTTTGTATTACATCCTTTCATGCTTGGTTGTACTCTTCGGGCTTACAGGGGGAGTCTCATGGGGTTACTTATATACCTAATTATACCTGTCAGTCGTAGGAGATGTTAGTAGGTCTTGCTGTTAGCTAGGCCTTGTTTTATATTTTCCTGAGGATACTAGTTACTCTCCTGGCATTATTTGCTAATAGATTAGACCGTCATTGGTCTTGTATTTCTCTTTATTGTCTTCCATTGTTCTTATTACGTTGGAGCCACAGGTATGTGTTGTGTTGGTCGCGATTTTCTTATGACTTAGGTCCTCTGTGTTCACACACTATTTTTTGATCCTCCTTTGGACTTGTTAGTTATTACTGTGACTACTCCATCTCTGTCTATTATTTAATCACACTTTACCTTACTTTATGCTTGTTTTTTCCTAGTTGACCTATGATGCGTATTGGGTACTAGTTGTTTTGGTACTTATGCTACATATTTGCATATTTTTGTAATAAAGGTCCTAGTACGAGTTAGCAGGGTAAGCATGATAGTGTGGTTAGATTGGATATGTTCAGAGATACAATGAGTGGTTGGCATTCTTGTTGACCGGTTCACCTTATTTTGATACTTGGTACTGGCCCATTGCTTTTTTCTCTGGGTCGGGATTAGGCTTGTCTACAGGGAGGATCTAGACGGCATCACAACTTGATTTTTTGGTTCATGACATTAAGACTTTTATGTGTTAATTGTGGTATTGTTTGTTTTGTTTTGACGAAAACCAGTGTCTAATTTGGCAATCTAAGTTTCATTTTTTCATGACCATATCCCAATTAGTAAAGTCCAATGCCTCTTGGAAATTAACAGGTACACTAGGCACCTTAGGATACAGTGGATTTGTCATTTTTATTAGATCTCTATTAGGTTTGATAATAACAAAACTAGGTGGGGTAGGTAGATAGAAAGAATTGATGGAAGTCGGTCTGAGCAGAATACGATAATTTCTTTACATTATCATCAGCAAATAAGCTGCGCATTGATCCGATTATTTATTTTCTAGGGTAGTTTGGAAATTATTAAATATTTGTTTCCTTAAGTTTTATTCCTTATCTTAAAATATTATCTCCTTCCTTAATTAATCTTTCTCCCTCCATTTGTTCCCTTAAATATTGTTTAGTTACTTTAAGTTATTTATCTCAACACATGAGCATTTCCCCCTTACATATCTTTACTTGGGTTTAAAAGCATAATATTTTCCTTATCGAGTCAACCCCAAAAGAAAATGAAGCAACGTGGAAATGATGAAGCAGGCTTAACCGAAAGATTAGTAGTCCAACTTGGACATATGTAGGGGTTTGGGCCTAAGTGCCTAAACCCAAAGTCTTCCCTCCTTTTATTTATTTGTATGTTATTTATATTTCAATTATAGTAAATGCTAACACTTTTACTCTATTTAGTTGAAATTCCCATTCAAAGTACAATTTTTATTTTTGTAAGTTAACTATATTTAAGTCAATCGATCAATTCATATAAGTTATTTAATTAATGATACTCGTTTTATTTATGATTTTTTGAAAAACTTTACTTAGTTACTTACTTTCATTTAAAGTGAAATTCCTTTAATAATAATAATAATAATAATAATAATAATAATAATAATAATAATAATAATAATAATAATAATAATAATAATAGTTACTTTGTTTTACTTTATTTAAGAAATTCTCACCTTTAACAAGTCCGTCAAAAAGAAAATATGATTTTGAAAATAACTGGATAACCGCATGTTAGGGAACATCTATAGTGCCTTAATATCCTTCTAAAGATGTTAGTATGAATCTTACCCGGATTTTTAAAATTTGAAGTCTTTTTCCTCTTTTTAAGACTTTAGATATTTTTTTAAAAGGTTTTCTTAATATTTCCTAAATAAATTAAGTGATGACTCTATATTTGTTAAAATTGAAATTTTTATAAAGTTTTCAAATTTAACTAAGTCAATCCCACGTAATTTTTCAAAAAGCTCGAAAACAATGGTTGCGAGACACTAGTAGTGTTAGCAGTTTCTCTTAGTGTTAGGTGTGATATTGCCCTATATTGTCATCGGCTTATCATAGATCTATTTCCTCGTATATTTGGGTGTACTCTATGATAGGGTTTTAATGTGATATCTAGTGTTTGTTGGTTGCTAGTTGTGTTGCTACCTTATGGGGGGGGTTTCTTATTAGTGGATCAGGTGAATTGATCCATGATATGATCTTATTAAGGGTTAATAATCAAGTTGCATTGATTCTTTTTGGTGATGTAGACTTAACGTGGCAGTGGGATGTAAAATGACTCACTGGATCTTTGTGAAATGTTAATTGTACGATATAACTTGGCATGGATGGTTGTGCAAAATCACTGCTAGTATTGGACTCCGTGTATCATGCATTGGCGAGTGACAAGATTAGTTTCAGGGGATTTTTGTGCATGATGGATTGACTCAGTTCCTGTTATTATTTTTTAGTTTGTAGGGCTAAAGGTATCCCTGATGTGATGCTCGGTATTCTTGGAGTATAGAGTTCTATATCATGAATAGTTGATTGATTCAATTAAAGGGACAAATATTTGTAATGGGTATTTTAGTTCCATAGGTCGCCTTGCTAAACTAGATATTTGGATATTTGAGTCAGAATGCATATATGTCTTTATTAAGGTAGAACATCAGAATTATGTTTGAAGTGGTAAGATTACCTACTAGGTGGGGAAGACTTAATATTTTGGTTCAAGTATTGTCTCATCCGAGTTACATGATCACTTGGGCATTGCTCATACATGTGACGAGTATTGTCAGTTATGTTCTTTGTTAGATAGTGTATTGTTGGTATGTATGTCATGTCATCACCGTATATAAAGCATGTGGGTACACATCTCATTATGAAATTCAACAAGTTTTAAAGTAGTTTTGGGTATTGATGATTAGAGTATTTAGGTTTCTTTTTGATGAATATAGGTTGATCCCAGATCGAATTATGCATTTAAGAAACATGAAATGATTGTCCCAAAGGATGACATCACTATGAGTGAGATCATCGCAATGTGAGCACCCTGTGGATAAGCAATAGCTGATAGGCTTTATATTTAGCCATTTGTGATATTGATCCAAAAATTTAATTTAATGCAATAAAAATTAGTCCGTTTGATAATTTTTTGGTGGTTTAGAATTTCTAGATCAGTTTAAGATGGTGGAGTGACCTTGGTTGTCTTGGTCATCACGGATGTGTCGGAATACACTAGTTTTGTGAAGTGTGGTTTCCATTGACTATCCTAGTTGTGTTAATTCTCATTTTTGACTTGCAAACTCAGACTTGTGTTATACTATGGTTGTTCTATCTCAAGAAGTTCACATGAGAAATGGAAAAAGGCTTTGTGAATTATACTTCAGGCTTTGGGTTGAGCCAGTATTTCATTCTTCTCTTAAGTTCAAGGATGAACATGGTTTTTAGTGGTGGATGTTGTAATAACCCTCCAAGTTATTTTTCTAAATTTTTGTAGATTTTTACCATTTTTCCCTTCCTGTAGTTGCATTATGGAAAACTAAGTCTGATTCAATTGTTGGTTCAGGAACTAAATGAGTTTTGAGTAAGAATTTGAAAATTTTGAGTTTTAAAGCTTTAAAGTGTGAAATATAAAACTCTAGGGGTCATTTAGAGTCCGGAACCTAAAAAGATTTGTTGGTTCCATCAGCACCGGAATGCCGACTTTGGTCTAGTAGAACCTTCGTGTTCTGTTTTACCCATTCATGGAGACTTTGGGTGATTTGGTGAGATAAAGTTGATTTTTGAGGGAAATGATTGATCTTGGTCAACATTTAGACTTAGAGTGCTTGCATTAGAAATATGATGGTTCTGTTGGATTGGGGAAGTGGATTTTGTCCTAGAACAAGGTCTTTCATCTTTTTTGTAGGCCCCGGAAGTGTTTTGGTAATGTTTAGCTAAAGTTAGTTTTTAGTCCTTAAGTGATTATTGGTTCACGAAGACCTCGTACGCGTGATTTGATAGATCCTTGAGTTTGGAATGATAGAATTTGTATGGTTTCATATATGGTTTGTTTGCACGATATCGAGGGTTCATTCGGAGTCAAAACTTATGTTGTGAATTATTGTCAAAAAAGCATTGTTGTTGTCACTAGTGGAGCTCCATGTTCCCGAGGCTTGGATCGCAATCATAGATCTAGGGAACTTAAGGCATCGCGATCGTGAGTCTATCTCTATGATCACAAAGGGTTAGTAACTGGGGGGTCTCACTTTTGCGAGCCTTCTGCCACATTCGCGAAGCTTTGTCTATAGGATGTTCACTCATTGGACCGCAATTGCGGCTGGCCCACTGCGACCACATTGAAGCCACTAATCACTTAGGCACTTTTTTATTCAGATTTTTCACGAAACTGGCCTAGTTTTCATGAAATATACAACTCGAAAACCCCAATTTGGCAAATATTCATCAAGGAATTCGAACAAATCAATTAGGTAAATTTTCTAACCACATTTTCATCAATCCCCGTTCACTTTAACATGATTGTTGTATAAAATTTGAAGGTTTTAAACCCAAAAATGGTTGTTTCAAAGTATGAAATTGTAAGGTATAAAATCTTAATTTTTGAACTATAAAATGGATGGTTTTTTATAATACTTGATATTTAGGTTGCCCTAGTAATGGGTAAAAAAAATTTACGATAAAGTTTGAATTTGGCCCGTTGGTTGCAGGGTGAGTTTTTCAATAAACTTTGAATAATTGAGTTTTTGTGTTAGTTATTTTGTATCTCCTTGGATTCTGTGTGTTAATAGCTATATTGTGAATGTTTGAAGGCATTCCAAAAAAGAAAAGCTCCCAAGTGATTGGGTTCTTAATCCTTAGGAAAGTTGAGGTTCTTTGGTCTATTTATAAAGTATTAGTGACTACTTGCTATGCTTTTTGTAGTTGTGGAAGATGGTTACTTTTGGATTGTTTATATTTAACACGTCGGTCTTAAAATAAGAAAGTTTTGAATAATATGACTTCTTGATAAATTGTTGAATCACGTATTTGTTTTGGATTATAAGTTACTTGAAATAGGCCATGTAAGTGGAAATGGTATCTTTATAAAGATTTGGGGCTTAATTATGTACTTGTTGTTGACATTGTTCTTGATAAATTGTTTATACCCTTATATATCAAAAATTGTGATGCTTGTAAGGAAAAATTGAGATAGAAAAAATATTTTCTATAATGGTTTCCCATGAGAGGTCAATATTATAGATTGTAAATTGAAATTGATTACTTGCGGGGTTAGGCATTTATTTGATACATTGACTTAGTCTTAAATTATGGGGATTAAAAGAATACTAATTTGTTGTCTGTGATAATGGTCTTAGTATGATTTGTCTTATTGGGTTAAAGTTATACTTATTTGTGTTCTTGAGCTAATATTACTATTCTTATGTGTTGTAACAATTAGCACAGTATGGATAAAGTGTGGTAACAATCGGCACACTATTGATATTGTTAAGTATGGTAACAATCAACACGTTATAAATATTGTAAGTGTGGTAACTATCGGTACACTATTGATAATGTAAGTATGGTAATAATTGGCATACTATTCTTATAAGTGTAGTAACAATCGACTCACTGTTCTTATTGTGAAGTATGGTAACAACCGACACATTATTCTTATTTCAAGTGTGGTAACCATCACCACACTATTCATATTTTAAGTATGGTAACTATCGACATGCTATTATTATTATAGGTGCGGTAACTTGTTCACAATGTGATTCGTTTGTAACTTGATTATATCAAAACTTGTTTATGACTTGAGATCACTTTATAATTGGGTTGTAAATAGAATTTATTGTTACTACTTGATGAAAACTGAGATTATTCATGATATATGACTATGAATTGGAGTTACCATTGATACTTGATTGAGGCTAATATTGTTGTCCATCATGAGGTGATTACAGGTATGCTAAAGTTAGTGAACATTCATACCTAGTGAGAGTGAATTTTTCTTATGTATATCTTGATTTATGTTATTGACTGGGCTGCTTTATATAAATGTTTGCAGGTTGTAGTATCGGTATAAGTAATGCCTCCAAATCCCATAAGGAAAAAACCTAATGCTAACTCAAGATCATGAGTTAGATAATTCTTCTCGTGAACATTGATCTTTCAGGAGGCATAGAAAATCACTTTACCATTTTCATCAAACAACACTCAAGTACAACCAAGGAAGCATCACAGTGGACAACGAAACCTTCTTTACCTTATAGTATATTCAACACTTGGGCTGTAGTCAACTTAGTCTTTAGCCTCTGATAAATTTCTTCACAAAGACACGACCACTCAAAGTTTACCTTCTTCTAAGTAATCTGTTTAATGGGGAATCAATAGAAGAGAATCCATCAAAAAAATCTGTGATACTACCCATCTAATCCCAAGAAACTCCGAATGTTTGAAGGAGAGGTGGATCTGGGACAATTTCTAATGAAATCTATTTTATAGGAGTCAATATAGATTCCCTCACTGGAGATGACATGACAAAGTAAAGCTACTGACCTTATCCAAAATTCACATTTAAAGAAATTGGCATAAAGATGACGATCATGAATGGTTTGAAGGACAGTACTGAGATGGTTGGCAAGTTCCTCCTAACTTTTTGAATAAATCAGAATATCATCTATAAATACAATCACTAAAAGGTCTAAGTATTGCTTGAACACGCTGCTCATGAGGTCCATAAAAGTTGTAGGAGAATGTGTTAACCCAAAGGACATGACCACAAACTCAAAATAGCCATAGCAGTTTGTAAAAGCTATTCTGGGAATGTCAAACTCTTGGACCTTAAGCTGATGGTAACTAGAAAAAAAAGATCAATCTCCGAAAACTAATTGTCAGCTTGAAGCTGATCAATCTTAGAAAACTATTTTGGGATATTTATTTTTGATTGTGACTTTGTTCAGCTGAAAATAGTCAATACACATTCTAAGATACCCATCTTTCTTCCGCACAAATAAGATAGAGGCACCCTATGGAGACACACTAGGACTAATGAACCCTTATCTAGAAGGTCCTCTAACTAGTCCTAAAGCTCTCTAAGTTCAACCAGATCTATTTTGTATGGAATAATAGAAATTGGATGAGTGTCTGGGTTGTCTATTCCAAATTCTATCTCTCTATCTAGATAGACTCTAGGTAGATCCTTAGGGAACACATTTGGGAACTGACTGACTACCAGAATTGACTAAATATCTGAAATTTTGGACTTAAGAGTCTTTTAACCCAGATTAAGTCATATACACACCTCTTAGGGATTAATATTTTGGCTTTGAGGTAAGATATGAAATAACCCCTAGGAATAGTTGTACTATGCTCCCACTCGAGGACATGATCATCTAGAAAATGAAATGGACAATGTTAGTCCTACAGTTAATAGTGGCATAGAATGAATGCAATTAATCCAATACAAAGATGACATCAAAATTTAGCATATCTAGCTCTCTAAGGTCGATTGGAATGCTTTTATGGAGAAATAGCACTAGGTTGGTTTGGTAAAGTCTCTTAGATATGATGGAGTCACCGACTAGGGTGGAGACGTAGAAAGGATCAAAAAGACTCTCAGAACTGACTGGATATAAAAGGAGACGCAATAGATAGTGTGCAAAAATAGGAATAGAGTAACACATAACATACTAGAGACCACATCTGGGGAATGATCCTGCTTCTATCTGTATCCCAAGGCATATAACTATTTTTTCGCTGACCTTCACCAGTACCAAAAGATATGCCTTACTGAGTTGGCTGTTGGAGCGGCTAAAGAATTGGCTAGAGTCATGTTGATCGAAGGGCGCTGTCTGAGTCTATGGCTTGGCTTTCCATATCCAAAACATCTATTATTTTTAGCTAATCACTTACGTGAATAGTTCTTAAAATATTTCCATACTTCCTTGAGAATGGGAGACTTATGCCCTGAATTGTTGACTCTACTTGGGCCATTTCCCTGAGAAGAAGAACTGGCTGAAGATAGAGATAGCCCTTTTAAGCTTTGTTACTGGTGAGACTGCTGAGACTGGGGTGGTCTATGTCTTCCACTAGATTTGTCCTAACTGAAATCATAATAGTCTGTCTTATCCTTCTTACTCTATAAACTATCATTCAACTCGGACCTATTAGCTTCAATATGCTAAAGATGGACTAATAAACAACCAATATTCATAGCTGCACTCAGTGTAGTTCTCCTCCCTTACCTAATCAAATAGGTAAAGAGTATGTAGAT
Source organism: Withania somnifera (assembly GCA_039654485.1). Classification (NCBI taxonomy): domain Eukaryota; kingdom Viridiplantae; phylum Streptophyta; class Magnoliopsida; order Solanales; family Solanaceae; genus Withania; species Withania somnifera. Next base: position 9,889 of record JBDJHY010039790.1, read on the forward strand.
GAATAATTTCACACTATTATACATGTCTACAAATATTTATGGGTCATACAGAGACAACTAAGTGAACTTCATCCTATACTCTGCAACTATCATGGAGCCCTTCTCCAAATTCAAAAACAAATGGGTATTTGCATCTTGTTTTTCCCTTAGAAAGAACTGTCCTAAAAAGGCCTCCTTAAACTCTAACCATGAAGGTGGGGCTGCTTTGGATTCTCTACGTTCTTCCACTGTTCAGTCTAAGATCTAGAATCATCTTTCATCTAATATAAAACAAGATCTACTCTATCAACATCCGCCACCCTCATAATCGCAGAAATCTTGCAAACCTCATTAATGAAATTCTTTGAGTCCTCTGGGATATGGGGGACATGGGCATGGAGGATAATGAGATCTAGCCTAGTGAGGATGGCCTACTTCTCTACAGGCTAGTGCACATCTAAGAGGCATGATATAAAATGTGTAAGCATGATTCAGAAGAGAATTCTTGGTGTTAAACTCCAAAGCACGGAATAAGACATGAATAAAGGGAAACTTTCCTAAAACATTATGTATCCTCTTAATTATAAATGTGTCATAGTTCATATCCATAACAGAGACTCTACCTAACACTGGGTTTTAGATATCCTAGGAAACTTAAACCTAAGGCACTGATACCAAGTTTTTCATGCGTCGAGTCTGTACCCTGGATGAAACAAGGGATCCAAGACCACTGGGTGGCCCGAAAGTACCCTTGGATCATACATAAACAAAATACACTGAATTATCTAGTAGAACAAAGTAAGAGTAAATGCACTAAATCAATAAATGATAACTCAAGCTTTAAAAACTAAAAAAAAGTTCAAAAGCCATACTGAATAACTTACAAGATCTTCCTAGAAAAAAACATGTAGATAACACAATAAAGTACAAAAAACTAAAATAAACTACTAAAAAAATCCTAAAATGAATAAGCTTAGTCTTTGAATATGAGGACTCACAACTATCTAGCTGGAGATGTAGAATCTTGTCCACCTTGAGCATGTTGTGGTTGTCTCAACCTACATAATTAGAGCATGCTGGGAAAAGAATGCATTAGTACATGGACTGTACTAGATAAATAAGGGTGCAACAAGTACTAGATAATTGAGACATAATATATATGTATGGATGCATAAATATAGAAATGTAACTAACCTGAGTCAAAATTAAGTTGAAACAGTGTGAAGATGTTAAAAATAAGTTTAAAAATGTAATTAACTCACAAATCATGAACTCAAAATGAAAAGTAAGGACTTAGCCTTAAATTAGTAAGGTAAATTGGTGAACGCTTGGTTTATATGAACTGGTAATTGTCTAATAGTTGACACTCTTGGCAGTCTCTATAACCGGCACAACTCTTGGTGAGAAACCTGAAGCCCAACATATAACCCAATGTTGGAAGGTCCCTCTATACCTTTTCGGAGTATAGATCCTGGTATACCAAAGTGAACCACTAAGTCAGAGTTGATGCTTGAACATTGTTAGACAAATATAAATCTATTGATGAACATAGTTCTGGGATTCAAGTATCACCTTAAATTAGCAAGCAATAAGTCTCATCCTCTCAGTACTAATACTACACCTAAGACTGAAATCTGAATGACGTATTCGGACAATATTAATAAGACCTACCTTAGTACCTAACTAACCTTTTTTTTGACTGTCTGAAAAGTTATTGTCAGTTAGACACGATTTCTGTTATTTTATTTCCAATTTATGAAATCATGTTGGAGCCTCCTCGCCGGACAAATTTGGAGTAATTAAAATAATTGATTTTATTTGAAATGGAATTAACCCTTACTAAGTCTAAATCAATGTAATTGACTATGAAAAATACTAAATCTATGAGCTTTTAATCTACTCTTGAGACATATAGTCAAAACCCACAATCCATGGGTTACTACATGGAATTCATGAAAAATAGGTTTTTATCATAAAAAACTACATTATCATGAGAAACATGTATAATAAGCATGATATATGCTGGGAAACTGAATTAAACAAAATTATCAACTTTTGATATTTTATCCTAACTTAAAGAATCATGAAACTTTCTAAAAACTGAATGTTTTGGACCCAAGGGTGAAAGGAAACCCTTGGTGAAACCCCACATACATGAAATGAAGCCATAGAACTAAATTTGAAGAAGGTTCTATTCACTTTTAAAGATCCCTAAGGCTGAGCCTGAGAGAAGAACTTCACTTGAGAATTTTTCTTTAAGTCTGAGAGTGAAACAATAAAGATGAAAATAAAGGTTTGGGTATCTAAACTCCCCCTCAAACTAATCCATAATGACCATGGATTGGTTAAATAAAGAGTGAATATGTCTAAAAGGTCCCTAACAAGATGGATTAAAAATAGAACTAGGCCATTTTTGCAGTTTTTTCGACAGGTCGTCAAACCAGTTGATATTCCATCAACTGTCCCATGAAACTTAGCCCCCAAAACATTGGCTCCTAGATTGTGGGGGAGGTGTTTTACAATGTACTTTGTGGTCCACAAAACTATTTGACAGACCATAACCATCCCAACACTTATAATTTTCACCGAAAAAGGGAAAAAGTTTGACAGAACCTTATACGGTCCGAAGAAACTTTCAACAATTCGTCATGGCTTCCCTAGAAACTGCGAGCAATACTTAAACTACTATAATGAGGGGACACATTTCACAAAGGTTCTTACGGTTAGTTAAACCAATTGGCAGACCATAAAATTGTT
>JBDJHY010040118.1:0-13951 GCA_039654485.1 Withania somnifera
TGGTAAATTTACCAAAACACCCTTGAGGAAATAAGTAATTTTTCATACCTTAAAAATGGAGGAGGCGTCGCCTCAGGAGTTTATGCTATGGAGGATGCACTATGGCTGTTGGAAAATACTTATTTTGAGCCTTGGAAGAAGTAGGACAAAAAGAAAAGAGGGGATGATTGGTAGGGAGTCACCCTAAAAATTTTGGGCTTTGGGTGGGGCTTCACCCCCAATAACGGGGCTATAAGGTGAGTGTCACCCCCGCTACTTTAGGGATATGATGCTTTAGTCAAACACTCAGAAGTTTTTACTTACACCTAGGATTGACGAGCGGCTTAAAGAGTTTGAAATTAGACTCGGAGACTTTTGATTTGATAGGTATAGGTCACATAACTACTCATAGATTAGGAGGTATGATCATTGGATATTGACATATATGCAACTATATAAAACTATTCTTTGGTAGAAAAGTTTTGAACTTTTCGTGCTAAGAGTTTATTATGACCATGAATCATGTGTAACACTACTTCCAAACTTTTATAATGATTTAATCACCTACGAACAAGTGGGAACTCATAAAATCCGTATCTAAGCACGTAAGTTGAATTGTTCAAATTTTAGCTTAAATTTTGAGGTGTTACAATCATACATATTCTGTGTCCTTTACTGGGCATCAGACTGAGTCAATGTACCTATTATTATAGGAAAGATCTTTCAATATTTGAATTAACCTTCTAAGCTTTGTAGAATGAATACCATAACAAACATAGATACTATTGTCAATTCTTATAACAAGGGTGCTATAAAACCACTAATACAATCTAATCATTTCATTATAACATTCTCTACGCATTATATAAGTCGTACTCACGAAACTAATTCTTTCTATGAACATATGTCATGACCCAAAAATCGATCATGATGACACCTACCCTTCCCACTAGGATAGGTCGTCCAAACCCAAAACAAAAGCATAATAGAATAAATAAATGTGGAAGTAAGTAACAAAATGAACTATTAAAGTGAGAAATCCATAATATAGACCATCCCAAAACCAAGTTGCCACTACAAGCCTCTATTTAGAATTTTTACAAACAAAGTTCTACAATCTCAACAAGTATTTCGATAAACTAAAGAAAGTGAGCTAAAAAAGTAAGACATCAGAGACTGTGGGCAAACATCAACTACCTCTAAATATCTCGGACTAAGCTAATACAAAGGGGAGAAAGAACGTAAGACGGGTTTGGCACAACACCTGTACAGTTTTGAAAAGCAAGGAGTGAGTACAAAATAATGGTACTCATCGGCTTCCTCAACTAGTCTAAATATAAAGAGATAACAAGACTTGTTACAATCCAACCAACTCCCGATACTACAACGTGAAAAAATTTATATATACAACAACCCAACCAATATTAAGAGACTGGAATATACAATATTTGAACAACTAACCAATACTCACAACTATGAAACATAGGTGATATTTTCAAACTATAACAATAAGTATCATTAAAAATTTTAAGTCATCATCAGAAGAAACATAATCAAAAGTCACCATTAAATTAACAATTAGTCTCATGTTATCACCAAATATTAGATAATATCAATGAATCAGTGGGACAGAGTGATTAATCAAATTCACATATCAAGTAAATATTATGAACGATGGATAAATGCACACCACGCTAACGAGAATTGCCCACTAAGAATCCACACAACCTAAGTCTTCAATATAATAATATAAGTATAAAGCTATGGAGAATTTTGGAGAAACCAAGGTGAGCTTTGGATTAAAATGAAAGAGGAAACTATATATAGGACACCCAGTCCTCTAAGAAAACTAAGCCCTCTCCCATAAATGTGGAGGGATGGGATGACTAGAGGATCGCAAATGCAGTAGGTACTCATAAATGCGGAGTTGACCAGCTGGTCTAGAAAACATGGTGGAGGAACCATGTATGGGGAGAAGAAACAGCGGGGACCCTCTATCAATACGGCCAAGGACCGCAAATGTGGAGAAGGAAATGGGCGGTTCTTTTGACAACAAAACAACTATTTTACCAAGTCCCAAATATCTTGACAAGGGGCTCGAAACTAAAACAAAGTCTGAATTTGGAAAGACAAATATGCAAACTACATAGAAATGATATTTAGGACTCAAATAAACTAAAGAAATGACCATCCGAGGTTGTTGAGGGAAAAGAGGCCTGGAACCAAAATGATTAAAAGAGCCAAGAAAGCTAGAAATTGCACGAACCTTCAAAACGTATCAGGTCACCTCAGAATTGTTCTAATAATCCTACAAGATAGAATTTAATACTACAGAGCTGGTGGAAGTGTCAAAAATTCTGATTGGATAGTTTAATATCCAAATATGACATAGGTTAACCTCTTAACGAAAAATGATCTGAATTTCCAATAACTAGTTCCAAATGAACTACAAAACCCCTGGAACTTGAACCAACAGTCCAACTAGACCAAATTCCATATTCCCGAGCTAAAGGAACTATCAAAATTCTTAATAAGTCACTCCCAAGTTCCACTATTTTGAAGATAGAACTCCAAAATTGGAGACTAACATAAAGAGCAATAGAACTACTAGTTAATCGAGCTATCGATCCCAGCAAGTCATAAATGACTGGGGTAGCTATTGGAATGCCTTATACACATAAAACATGCAAGAACACTATAATGGCCCCTGAGGGTCATTACATACCTTGAAGAACATTTCTCTACAATAGCATGTTCAACCCAAGCATAGGTTTATCCTATGAATAACTTCTTTGAATAGACTGGTAACAGTAGGGAGGCTACTTAAGTTTGGAATTCATGGTCCTATGGAGTGTGTATTTTTTCATAATGCTGATGAGACCTTCAAGCATCTGTTCTTTGAATGTAGAGTTACAAAGAAGCTTTTGAGAAGAATTTAGGTATGGCTGGGATTCCAAAGATGTATATGAGATTGGAAAGCTGAGTTACTTTGGGTGAATAACATGTCAAATAAGAAGTCAACTCTTAATGTAATAACAACATGTGTGTATGGAATGGTGATATCACTCATATGGAGAGAAAGAACTCTATATAGATTCAGTAAAACAGGTACCAAACTGATGAAGTGTTTAAAGAAATAGCAGTCCATGTACATATCAAAGGCAATAAGCTTATCACATGGCAAGACCAACTGAGTAAGTTGAAAATTCTACCATGAGATGGGATTCTATGAGGATAAAATGAAGAGAGATACAAGACCATGAATTTACTTACCATTTATCATTATAGCCTTAGTGTGTTAAGTAGATACTGTTGTGTAACTATTTACGTATAGGAAAAAGATATAGGTCATTCTATTTTCCTTGAATAGAATGTTTGAAATAGGTGGTCAACTCCTATTTGGACTTGTAACTATATTTTAGTATGAAATGCAATGCGTATTTACAAAAAAAATCAAGTATCAGTATTAAAATTTCAATTAACCAAAGAATAAGATCAATATAAATCATTAAATCCTAAAAAAGGCATTATAAATCATCATCAATGATACAATGCCATGGCAATAAGTTATAGAATCATAATGTCAAGTAAATTTGTCATATTATTTGTCGACATGCTTAACTATAGTATCCAGATGGGCCTCGTCATTTAACCTACATAGGAACGCACAATGTGCCCAATAATCCCATTTATAAGAAATTATCAAATAGGTACAAACACTTTATAAAAAGACAACAGAAACCTCAACTTGCCTTTAAGAAGGACAAACACCCAAGTCAAAGTCTTACTCTTCCGTAGTACCTCTGTGTGCTCCCAATATATTCAAATATGAGTTATACATATGAAAAAGAAACTATCAACACCCATATTGCTATAATTTAAAATCGAATCCAAAAAGTCAACTCAAAAAGTCAAACCTGAGCCCTATGGGAAAATCTAAAATTTTATTTCAAAATAATGTTATCCATAACTTGGAGAGTTCAAATATAAAGTTTAAAAAAAACAACAGACTTAAGATCGACTTTTAAATCATCAATTTATTAAAAGTTAACTTTACCATTAAAGCTTATACCCAATTTGATAAAATAGTTGATAAATCAATAAGTTTATGATAAAATTAGCTTACCCATAGCACAAGGATCCTAAATATGAAATTTCATCAAAAATAAAGTTCGAATCGATAAAACTCTATTTTTTCTCCAATAATTCACGGACGAAGAAAAATTACAACTGAAGAAATTATGGAAGAATGCCAAAAGAGTATTGGATACTAACCCTCTTATTAAACCGAGAAGAATGCTACAATAATAACTCAATTTTAGGCTATAAAACTCCCAAGATGCTCAAAATATCAAAGGCACACTTTATGAAATTTAATAAACAGATAAATGTACCAAATATTTCTGAGCAGGCCACTTAATGTTTGCTAAAAAGGCCATAACCTCCTCATACGATAGTGAAATGACCCAATTCTTTTAGCATTAGTTCTGAGATTTCAATACGGATCTACTAATACCATCCAAATAAACAAATGAGTTCATTTTAGTTAAGTGATACTACTAAAACTCCACAACTAAAAACTTCAAGCTCCAACCAAGTACCCAAATGTCATCCAGAACCTCCCAAACACAAACGAATAGTGTAAACCACCTGTAAAACACATTTAAAAAGTATTGGAATCATTAAAACACCCAAATGGGGTTATATTAACTAGATGTTTACCGAAGTCAACTCTTAACATAAAAATCTCCAATTTTCTCAATAATGACTCAAAATTCATCCCAAATCTTTGGGAAATGAACCAAACCTTCAACTAGACTAGATACTATATTTCGGAGCTAAAAAATCTTTAAAATTCCATGCGGAGCTTTCTATCACCAAATATTAACTTCAGTCAACTCTCTTATGTTTCCAACTGTCAAACCTAAATAATTTTCCAAAACTTAGCTAAATTCCACAGGACCCATTCCAATAGTTCTACTAAACCAAATATCATGTTTCAAAACTAATGGAGTGGATTGATTTTTAATCGAAGTACTCTAACATTGAATAATAAACCAAATGAAACTTATAACTTAAACTTTAGAAATTATCCGGTAACCACCTAAACTCATTACAACAGGGATAATACTCAAACCAAATGTCTTCCTAGATGAAATTCCTTATTTCAGAGATGATGGAACTGGCGGATTTATGATATGAGTTCCCGGACTTTGAATGACCACTAAAGTTTAATATTTCACCCTATAAAACTCAAAAACTGAAATTTCTCAAGAACTTGTACAAAATCCTTTTTGTTTCCCAAATCAATCATGGAATCAAACTTAGTTTATTATAAAGAAACCATGGAAGAGAGAAAAATGGTAAAATACATTGAAGATTGAAAATTGACCTTGAGGGTCAGTACAACATACCTAGTCTATTTTATACCACTAAAATTCTACTACATTTCAAGTTTGAACACTTCTCGTTTATAAATATTTAATTGATAAAATGATTTTTTTTTCTCATGTTATCTAATAAATCTTATCATGTGTCTATTTCCTTAACATCCGTTGACCTATCTGTTTGTCTGAAACTAATCCTTTTTTTTATGTACAAATCAATCACAATGGTTCGCATATATTAATATATTACTATTAAGAATACTAAGATTATCTTTCCGCAAGCTTGATAATCACAAAATTATGCAAATACATTACTACTTATTCAAGGTAATCAAATGAATTTATCCTATGGAACTTCCCATGTAATCACTTGAGATAGTACCTACGTATAACATCTATGCCTTATCAGATAGCCAGGGAATCCATAACTAACAACGATATGGCACATATTCATATAATAAGTAATCTAAGATACTATGAAAACATCAACTAAAGAAAAAAATTGGTTCAACCATTTTACTTAATCATATACATAACCTTGAGAATATCACAAAAAAGTGCTAATGATCCTCATTATGACTTCATTTTATAAGGATCAAAGAAGTTAAAAGAAGATCTCTTAGCTTTAATTATGACTGTATTCTTTTGGAAGACTATAACTAGAGATGTCATTTCCAATACTTATAGAGAGACCACCATTAACTATATAATCATATAGTTGTCTCCTCTTGTGTCTTTCTGAAATAGGTTAGAGGTGACAAGAATTCAGCAATAATTGTATAAGGCATATGAATCTCTAGGCATTTCTTTCATATAAAATTATAGATCTAAAATATCAAACTCATTGAGATATCTTGAGCCTGATTCCAAATCCCTATGTGATGGGTGACCATTAGATAGAAGCTTCCCCCCATGAAACCTTAATATTGGCCTTCTTTCCTAATCTAAGGTTGCCTCTAAATTGCATAATTTGCATGGTGATTAAGCAAAGCCTGAATAAGAAGTAACTTATTATGACTTAGCTATGTTGCATGGAATAGATCATGAAAGTAAGCCATAATTACTAAATTTCCAAGATTCTCTCTAATTATAATTGTGGTGCATGACACATTCATAAGAGAGGCTCTAGTAGACAAGGCTTCATATTCTCCTTGGAAGACTCGAACCTGGGGCTTTGATACTAAGTTTATGATGCCCTAAAACTAGACGAGGTAGAAAAGTACCTTACTAAAACATTCTAGGAATTTGGTCTATCACAAATGAATCACTATACACATGAAACCTACAAAACCTACATAAGTGTAAAATCAAGCTTCTGACCAAACTAAGTCAAATAACATCCCACAATGTCTATTAAGCCTCTATTACAATAGAAAACTATACAACAATAAAGTGATCAAGATAGGGTCCTGTCATATCCATATTATAAAAATAATTACAAATAAAATTATAATAGATCTAGACTAGCTCTAGGGGAATGGAGCTCACCATTTGCTTTGTTGATGTAGCAAAAATGCCTACTAAGAATGTTTGCAACACTATGAATCTAATCCTACATTTATAAGAAAATGTGTTTCCCATAATGTAATGATCCTATGGGTAATTTATTATTTATGTGGTGTTTCTGTGTTTAGAGTGTTCTACTAGCATCCCAAAGTCACCGGTGACTTGCTGGGACCGACAGTTCAGATCCTTGATAGTTCTTGTACTTATCTCGATTTCACTGTTTGGAATTTTAACTTTATAATTGGATAATTCAAGAATTAATTCATCTTAAAATTTCTTGAAATCAAAATCTGACAGTTGCATTAGCTCCTGAACAGAGACTTAGTCTAGGAGGATTCTTGGTTCGAATCTAGGGGCTTTCAGCTGCATGTTATGCCATTAAATGGGATAACAATTGAATTGATTTTATTTTATATAACAATTATGTCCTTTTAAAAATAAAAATTAATTATATATTAATTTATTTAATGTTTCCTAAAAACATTATAAAAAATTATGAAATAGTTTTTTAAATAACATAAGTCCCGTGTTTATTGTTTTACAAAAATAATTAATAGCAATTAGTATTTTATCAGAATTAGTGGGACTAATTATAATAAAAAAAATACTATTTTAAGGGGTATGTTTTATTAAACATAATTTTTTTACTGATTTTTGTATATTTAATTATCTCATAACGAGTCTATATAATACCCGAATATTTAAAAGCATGTAAGTGGGGAACCACTGCACCAGTAGACCTTAAGTGGTGAAATGGTTCCACATTTTGGTATATGTGGAAGCCATGTAGGCTTGATTATCCATGCATCTTTTTCTATTAATAAATTTCTATTTTTTAAAACTTTCTAATTTTTGGAAACTTTAAAATTTTGAAAGTTTGGGGCAAATCATGATTTATTATTTATACTATGTATTATTGGATTTCCCTAGTGTTTTTGTATAGTAGGCCCATTCTCATTGTTTCGGGTAAGATGTATACTAGTTTTCACATTTAATTTTTGACATTAACAGTTTTGCACTCTTAATTTTGTGATTGATATCTCACTTGTTTCTCGTCGGATTAAGCCCAAATTAAACCATACGTTCCAGGAGTTGATCTCTATTGTCGGTGTTTTTATTTTATTTTTTTGGGGCCACAAGGCCCACGAGTATATTTTAGCTCGAAATCAACCCGAGTTTTTATATAGCAATAGGGGTTGTTTTACTCGTACTGATATGTGGATTATGTTTTTCGTAGCATTGCATAGTTTTGATATTATCAGTGTTTTTTGGATTATTTAGCATGATTTTTTAGGAAAATGCCAACACCCAGGTTGGTTACAACTTACTCTTTCTACATTGGGTATTCATCTTTACATATGTTTGGTAAATTTCCAGCTTTGGCCTGGGGTATTAGTTTGGAGAGCCATTATTTCTATCCTTTTGGCTTATGGACTATTTTGTTGCAGTTTTCTCTTATATATCTACCCCAGGTCTATGTTTCCCTTTCGCATGGTTTTCACGGTCTTTACAACGTAGATTGATTGGGAGGGAAATGACTAACGGCTTGAGCCTAGTGGCTACCCCCCAGACTTAGCTGGTGGCCTAGAGGCCGATCTAGACTGTTGTTTTGTTTGTGTTTGGCGAGCATGTATGGTTATTGGGTTATGGATATCCGATTGAGATTTTGAGTCGGATACTTATACTATGACCTGGTTTTTATTAGTTTTATCACTAAAAGAACTTTTTCCTCTCAATAATCGTATATACATTCCATGACCACCTTGTGGTACAGTACTATTTTCTTTAATTATAATCAAAACTTGTTTTCCTTAACCAGAACTGAGTTTGATCTATTATATGTATACCTTTCATAATTATTGGGAAGTATGCATAAATTTTCTCACACTATTTGATCCTATTTCCTTAAATCTTCATGATGCTTTAGGAGATGCCTACACGGCTAGACTAGAGTTTTCTACTGTGATATGACATACGGGCTGATCTGGGGTTATTGTGTGTGTTGAGCTTGGGAAAAACTTGGTTTCGATATGAACCTTGGTACTACTCTGATATTTTGGCATATTTTACTAGCTTTGCATGCAGTTTTGAGTCCCTCCACAGACCTGACAACCTGGGTCACCATATTGGGCAAGTTGCACAGCAAAGGGGAGAGGTATACAGGGTAGTAGTGGAAAATGGTTTGAGTACTTCTTGGGTCCTAACTTGCATGCCACAGTTCCATAATAGGAGAATAAAGGGTTAATATTGTGATGTTTAATTTTTAGCACCCCTTGCATTGTATTCTTTTATGCTTATTTATACCCTTCGGGCTTACCAGGGTAGGGGGTCACGTTGGGTTTCTTGTATGCCTCGTTGTTCCTAATGGTAGTATGGATGCTAGTAAGGTTTTTCTCCTTGTTAGGTTATTTTTTCTCCCTGTGTTTGTATGGGATGTCAGGTAGGTGTTTTACCTATCTTCTTGAGATATGTGGCTACTTTTTTCTTGGTGCTTGTTGTGGTTTTACCATACTACCTATTGTGTCCCTTATTGTTCTCTTTTGGGTCTTTATAATTGTAATAGTTACAATGGAGCTCAAGGTACATGTCACTTTGTTTTGACTTACTTTTGAATTGACCCCCTTTTGAATTGACCCCTTTATCTTCTCACATTAGTTAGTTGGTCTTCCACAGTGTCTGTTGATAATTTCTATGGACACTTTATCTCTATTTGTTGGTTACCTATTACTTCCCTACTTGTTAATATTCACACTTTACCTTATTGTATGCTTACTTTTCCCTAGTCGGCCTATGATGCCTACTGGGTACCCGTGTTTTGGTACCATGATGTACTTATGCATCATTTTGTGATGCATCATCAGGGAAGAAGTGCCCGCATAGGTTAGATTGGTGCAGGTTTTGAAGATACGGTGAGCAGTTACCTTTCAGTTTGGTGGATTTATCCTTTTGATGCGATGTTGTCCTAGTTTGTTATGAATTACAGTTTTGTGACACTTCAAAGTTTCACTGTAGTTTATAAGTCCTAAATAAAGTGTAAGATGATTGTTTGAGGTGATTTATGGTCATAAGAAGTTAATAACATAAAGTTGAGTTCAAAACTCTTCCAGTATGCCTAGATTTGATGTTACTTCGTGCTTGGTTCAACTTTAAATAACCATATATTTTATATTTAAACATTTAGTTGACCTATTTCCTATCCTCATAAAGTTAATTGAGTATAGTTTCAAATGAAAAAATCATGTTTCATTTTGATTCCGGAGTAAGAGGTTATGGGCATTTTACTAAAGACTATTTTGCAGTGAAATGTTCCTAGGTGCAAACCATGATTTGCAGTTTTCAGTAGTATGATTTGTGGTTCCCAATTGTACAACTTGTGATGTAAGTCTTGCTGCAATACTATAAACTTCCCATTTTCTGTGTAAGTTCCACGAAACCCAAACCATGACACGTATTCTTCCAAACCACGACACGTATTCTTCCAAACCACGACTGGTACTTCCCAATTGTACTGTTGAAGCTTGGAAAACCAAACTTTCTATCCCTTTAGTACGAAGCTTACCATGTTCCATGGTGTTGAATAGAATGACTCGGGGTCTTGAACTTGTGGTATTGGGGCTGCATTCGCCAAGTTCACTTCACGACTCAGTGAAGTTCTTCTGGGGAGTTTTCAAGTATGTTTAATAAGGGTTATTATGGGTAATTCCATTGAATTTTGACTAAATCCATGAAATTCTGTCTTATAAATACCCTAATTCTAAATCCATTCATCTTTTGGCTAATTTATCAAAGCAAGAGTTTTTCTTCAAACTTCTTCAAAGAGGTAAAACTAGGGTTTTTCATAGAGGTTTCTCTGTAGCAGCTTGCTTATTGTTTTTCTCCATAAAAATGCTTTTAATCAGGTATATGGGATATGAACAAGGACTTCTTTCATCTTCGTTCCCAAACTCCCTTTTCTAACTAAGGTTTTGAATATGTAGAAGCATGCTAGGGTTCTTGTTTGATTCTATACACTATGATTCCATAAAGTGATGATTTACTTTTATATTTTTTTAGTTATAATTATGAAGTTTTATAATGATTATTTAATTATGAAAATACTCATGAGTTAGCCTATTTTCATAATTGAAGTAAAATAAAGTATAAGCTTTGTGGTATGAATTGGCGATTGTTTTCAAGGTTTATTCTTAAAACTTTATTTGAGGGTTGGAGTGTCATAATTACCTGATGTTTTACATGATTTTTTGTATGAACGTGAAGCATGTATAAATTGAATATTTTGGCTAATTAAGATTAATTGAGCATTTTGATGATGAATTTATATTTAATTATAATCTAAGAGTAAATTGACATTGAAGTGTCAAATTGATATCTTTATTGAAGAGTGTTATCCAATCATAGTTTAAATTGATCATTAGGGATAGTTGGTTCGATTGAGGATGTTCCACTATCCTAGAGTGTTGATGATTTAGTTGACTTATGTTTTCATTGAGGGTGTTCCATTAAGTCAAGAGTATTAAGTGTTGATGTAAATTCTATTTGAGGAGTAGTAGCACTGATGGTAGACATGAGGTTCCCAACACCCATAACCTGCATTACCAGCATAGGGCATTATTTTGGTACCACTTAATTCTACGTAGAGTGTCTAGTTGGATCCACTATAAAGAGTGTCCGATCTTGTGGTGGGGTATGAGAGCTCCTACACACAGGGTAAAATGTGGACTTTATCGCTTTATGTCTTGAAATGTCATGTATAGAAACTCCTAAAGAGGAGCTAAAATTGAACGTTTTGAAAGAAAGAGAGATAAAGCATATCTTTAACTAAATCCTTACCTTTTTCTAAAAACTAATGAGTTAAACTATTTTAGTTGAGTTTACTTGATATATGATTTATTTCACTCTTTTCATTATAAACTGCTAAATTGTGTATTTGAGTTAGAGATTTACTATTCATGCATTGCGTAATACTTATCATTATATTGTATATACTATTTTATACCTACTCATGTACTCGATACATGTTTAGTGTGTTGATTCTACTCATCTACATATGTTTAATCCCATGCATATATTGGCAACCACCCGGACGTTCTAGGTTGATACTACTTTCATTCCTAGAAGATTAGTGTATTGGTGAGTCCTCATAGAATTCGAGGGAAAGATATGGAGTTATTTTATTTTGTTTATCTAGATCTCGGGGTTTAGGTTTATTTAGTTATAGAGACTAGCTTGTTAAGACTTATGCTAGCAGTCCATTATTTAACTCGTAAAGGCTTTAAAACTGAGATGTGTGGTTTTGAGACTTGAGTTTCTATATTATTTTATTGAGATTATTTATTGATTAATGTGATGAGCCCATTAAACTTCTGATATTATTGTTTTTTCTTTTGCTGAGTGATGTGACTAGAGCTATGATGATCCAAGTGGTGCTTCAGAGGTTTCTAGGGCAACTTAGTGGCTAAGGATGCCGGTACCTCCCAAGGGGTAAACTCGGAGCGTGACAAGTTTGTAGTTTTCTCCCTTTTTGGGGTTTTATATTTCGTATATTCTATATATAGACGCTCTACAATCATGATACAAAGTTGGTTTTACTCTTTGTAGTTTGATTATGTTGTCTACTTCTTTTGTACTGAAAAAAATATAGCAATATTTTGAGACTTCAAGTTTGTCCCATATTTATGATTTTTTATTTTGACACTACAATCATCACGTATTATGGATTATTTTATGATTCCAACAAACTCATGAAGATCTTCTTAACCTTGTTAGTTCCTTCATATGTGACTTCAAATTTGTCCCATATTTCTTTAGCAGTTTCACAGCTAGAAATTTTCTCATATTCCTCTCTACTTATGGTAATAGAGAATAGTTTTAGCTTCGAAGTTCAGTTTAATAATCTCCATCTTCTCATCTATATAGTTGTCTAATGAAGGAGTAATATCACTTATAAACCTACCTTTAACTTTGTGTGGAGAAATTGGTAGATCCCCCATCTTTATCACTCTCCATGTTTAACATCATATAACTTAATAAAAGTCTCCATCCTTATTTTCCAATGAGAAAATACTTCCCATTAAAATAAGGTAGCTTTGATCCAGAAGTACCCTCTTGAAATAAAGCTTAGCAATATATTGATCCATGATCTTACTCTTTGTTGTTAAGTAATGAATGTGAGACCTGCCTCTAATACAAAAAATAAAGTGCAAGAGGGGGCTGAATTGAAATTTTTTATTTTTCCCATACTCGACTATCTTAGAGATCCATTTGATTATTAATACAGTATGATGAATATATAATATAAGAATAGTGTAGAAAGGAAAATGTGCACAATATTTTATTATGACCCTAAAGTTTATTTTTGCATTTTTTTGAGTATTTGACTATTTTTCCCTTCCCTTAGTCTCACTAATCAAACTATATATGATTTCATGGTTGGTTTGGGTACGGGATGTGATTTGATGTAACAGTTTGAGAATTTTGAGTTTTTAGAGCTTTTAAGTTTAAATAAGGAACTATAGGGGTCATATAGACTTTTGTACCTCATATTAGAAATTCGTCAGTTCCATCAGCTCTGAAATATCAATTTTGGTCTAGTTACACTCTTGTTTCCTGTTTTAGACCTTTCGAGGTGAGTTTGAGCGTTTAGATGGGAAAAGTTGATGTTCTAAGTAAATTGGTTGACTTGGATCAACATTCAGTCTTAGAGTGCTTGGATCGAAAATTCTATGGTTTCATTGGATTCGAGAGGTGGATTTGTCCTAAAATGAGGTCTTCTATGTCATTTTGGTGTTTTTAGTTAAAAATAGGCAATAAAGAGTATCATATAAAGAAGACCTTGTATACATGATTTGATGGTTCCATTAAGTCCAAAACATCAAAAATAGTATGTTTGCATATATGGTTTGTTATCATGGGGTTCTAAACGACTCCCTAGGGTCCATTTTGAGATTTCGTTGTTTTTATGTCTTAGCCCCTAAGTCTCCATTGCTATCGTGTGCCTCTTACCATGATCGAGAAGACCTATACTTCTATGAATCACGATCGCATGGCATATTGTCACAAATATGAAGATTAGATTATCC
>JBDJHY010040228.1:0-13951 GCA_039654485.1 Withania somnifera
TACATTTAGTGTCTTGTGATAGTGTTAACTAGTTCTTGGGTTATGTCGTTGGATTAATACCCTTAATTATATTATTATAATTATTCTGATTTATTTTGATCATTTGTTGTTGTTGATTTCTACTTTTAGATTGTTTAGACAATGAGTTAGGCTGACTTATAGGTTTGAAAAGGTAGGTTCCATCACGTTTGATTTTCGGGGTGTGACATAATAATTTCTCCTCTGTTTACCTAGGGTATATGAAGGATACGCTTGTTAAAGGGGATTTAACAAACTCAAATTTTACCGACCACTCAATTTATCTCTTTGATGAAAGGAGTTAAGGTACTGAGTTGAGGAATTATGGTGGGAACCTAGTATTAAATTTCCTACATGTCTCAAGTGACATAAGACTTCAGGTCACTTGTAGTTCAATACGCTTGATTTTAAGCACGAATTTTAAGATTCCATAAATTTTTTGATTTTGAACTTTTGGGGAGACCAAAAATTAAGGGATGGGAGAATTAGACGTTGTTTGGATTGTAGTCGAATTTTATACGAAGATTAGCCTACTTATCCCAAGACTATAAAATTAGACTTCTTGTAGTTCAACTTAATTTTTAGAAAAGGTGGTCTTCTTATGTTAAGATGACCTTTGTCTTAAGATGAGTGACAAATGAATTGAGCATGTGGAAAAGATCCTTGAAACCGCTTACCTATGAATGTAGGGCACTTCAGACCTATGAATAAGATCTACATGGACATAATTTCAAAAACTCTAGGTGTATCTTCACCCAGATTTGAATGGAAGGAACCTCCTTCTAGTATGAAGAAGGAAATTACTCTTGATGAAAAAAATAGAAACTACAAAAGTAAAACCTATATGCCTTATGATAGGGGTATGGTTTGATAGTGCTGAAGATCAATCCTCAATTTGTACCTAAATTTTTTGATATTCCTCTGTGGACTATGTCCCATTTTGATTTTATGAAAAAGTTCCACGTTGTGCTGCGTTTGATTTGGAGAAGTCCACACCTATATTTTTGTTTTGAGAATTCATTATCGCAAATGCTCTTGACAAAATCAAGACAATATTGTTTGTAATAAAGTAATTTACTAAGAATGAATTGTATATACCTTCTATTGAAATATCGAAGGATGATTTTCATTCTTTCCTATCTCCAATCTCTGTTGAGTATCACTCTTTGTATTTTATTGATGTCCTAAAAATGAAGTATTTGGGTATTTCCCATGCTAGACTCCACCATCTTACCATCTATTTGAAAATAAATTTTGTACGCTAGTCTCTTGAAAATAAATGATGCATCATAACACTCAACTATACCTTCAAATATATATGTGGTTATTGTTAATATAATTTATCCAATGAAAGATTGGGGTCGAATCCACAAAGAACTAATTGCTAAATCACTTCAGATGAAAGGATTCACTTCAAGTTGTATCTATGGTTTAAGTAATTGGTAACTAAAATAGGGGAAAATGATAAGAAAAAGTAAATAATTATATTAATTAAGATTATGCCTAGATAACATGGAATATTCTCCTAATAGTTAATCACTGACAAGAAAATACTTAGGGGTGTGCAAAATTCGGGGTTAAGCATGCATGATAATGGATTCACTCACTAATTGGTACTAAAATATATGAGTAAACTGGGTGATCACTTTCATTACTCTCTCTCCAGTGAACTAATAAGTAGCACATAGAGTTCGTATTCTGACACCTATTATGCTTTTCCTTTAAATGACTTGCATTTCAACTAGTCTTTTTTAGGCTATTAGATGATGTACACAATCTCTTTTCTTTATGAATTGTATGACGTAACAGAATCTTAATCCTATTCAGTATCTTATTTTCTTTGTTCCTTGGGCTGTTTTCCCCTTTTTTCTCTTAGGCGGAGCTAAAGTATCCTATTTTAATGGCTTACGGACCAGGGTAGTGGACAATGCATCTTCTTCACCCGATTGTACTTGGTCTTTTGGTTGTTTAGGATCTGAATACTGCAGTAGTGGTGATTCCCTATATTTTTTCAAGTAGTGGGTCTATGTGCCATAGATAAATATTATTAAAGAAAAAACAATCAGAAAACATAGCATGAAACAACTGCCAGGTACATCGCTAACCATGTTTAGTGCATCGCCGACATGTTCGGTGATATAACAGCACAACTAGTGATATTATCAAGTTGGTACTTCAATCACTGAGAGGAACTATAATCCTAGGCGATGCTGATGCAGCTTTGGCGACTCATCGATATGATTGGTGTGTCACTAATTCTACATGTTGTATCGCAGAGTTAGAAACTCACTATGTAATCCTAGTTTTTTAAAAATTTTCTCATCCCAACACTCAACACAACCAAATTAAAGTATTAGTAAACCAACCCAAGGGTACTCAGACTTCCCCACACATAAACACATAGGAATCATGGATATTTCCTATTGAAATCAACATAATTTATATCCAAAACAATTTTTTTAAAATTGGAATTAGGGAACTTAGACTTCCCCATAGGCTAACAAGTAACAATCATGTATCATGTGCCCTATACAATCAGAATTCTTATCAAGCATCCCACACCCAAATTTTACTCTAAATTTCATAAACAAGATCTATAAATTAACATATAAGAATATAAATTCAATGGGGAGCATCCAACCTAGTTTACATATGCCAAAATAGAAGAAAATTGAAGAATTTCTAACTTGAGTAATAGATGCACGAACTTGAAAAACTTTTTCATAATTAGAAGAGGAAAAATCACAATACAATGATCAGAATAAACAGTTACTTGATTATTTATACTTGTGGGAACCTCTATAACTGAAAAGATGATTCATGGAAGAGTAACCATCATTATGAATTCCAATCTTCTTTCAACCTTTTGTTTCCCTTGATCGACACATTTGGTGAAATTAGTATGCAAAATTAGAAATGTGTTGACTCTGCTTACCATCACCTTGATTTACAATTTCTCAATTTTTTGTCCTGCAAGTCGGCAAGGTCATTTGCAAATTTGTTGAGGCCCGTTAAATCTCGGTTTTTTCTATGTTCACCATTTTGTGCTTCTCACTTTGGTTTATTTTAAACTCCCAATCTCTTGGTTTCTTGCACACTTAGCACACCATCAAACAAAATCAAAACAAAAAGAAATGAAAAACATAAACCACTTGGGCTTCCTTCCAAGAAGCGCCTTAGTTAATGCCATGGAATGTCATGGTAGTCATTTTATTACTCGAGCCTCATCAAGGTATAAGACTTGAATCATAGTTACATTTGTATGATCCATGAAGTATTATTTCAGGTTTGATATCCACTCATAATGAATTGGCTTTCATCATCTCTTTTTCAAGTCCGCTGCTCAACTTGGATGGACTTGACAATATTGAATGACCCTGACTACTTCAATTTAAACTTCCCAAAGAAAAGTCTCAACCATGAGTTGAATTGAAATACATCATCCCCTTCTCATAATACTCTTACAAAGACCTTAGAATCATTTCATATCCTTATTCTGTCTTTCTAGATAGCGTATCTTTCATCATCCTTAAGGCGAAACTCATCCAACTCTTGTAACTGATCGTCCTGGTCTGATGTAGCATTGCTCTATAGCATGTTCAATTTCTTTAATTCCCAAAGAGTCTCATGCCCATCTGTACCAAAAAATGAAAATATTTCGAAAACACTAGCTGATAAGTGATCTTAGGCATATTTATATGCCTTAGCGCCATTAAAGTCCTATGTTTTAGCTTAGTTTTGGGAAAACTATGTGTTTTTGAGTGTCTTATTAATGGATATATGTTCACAACTAACTTACATGATTAGTCTATTTTAGGAGTTATTTGGAGCCTAAGGAATAGAGACCAAGGGTAAAGAGAAGACGGAATGAATAGAGATCAAATGCAGGAAAATATGCCTATCACAATAAGGATCACGACGTGATGGCTATGATATCATGATTGGGATCATGTCATGATCCCATTTTTGTTTTTCTGGAAATGCTGCCAATTTTTAGGTTAAGTTGGCGGCGAAAGAGTCATTATACATGGAGACTATATAACTCTTTTTTAGCATTTGAGAAGAAGGAAGCATTTGGAAGAGAAGAAAGCAAGTGGAGTAGACACAAGACAACCAAAGGTTACATTCTATACTCAATTCAGGTACTCCTATATTATCCAAGACAATTTATTGATTGAGTATGGGTTTCTGTGGCTAAAAACCCTTGTTCTGGGGTTATGGATAAACACAGGATTCTTGATTTTGGTTTAACATAAACAAGTTTATTGCTTATCATATTTATTTTTATTATACTACCACTTTATTCTATTTTAATGATTATCCACCATTATAATGTATCTAGAACTCTGAAACTGAACTAATTAAGGAAACTAAAGAGTGGAACAAGAGTGTAAGGAGTGAGATTATATACATTGATCCTAAAGTCAGTTAATTGAATATGATTTGCAATTAAGACGAGATCTTCTACTTAGTTGACTCACTTGGTTTAATAAGGAAGACATCTACAATGCATCTATACCAAGTTATCACAAAACCACTCGACGAAGTAGTTGTGGGATTTGAATAGATAGTTTATTAGAGGAATATACACCCCTAATTTATAAGTTTAACCCCTAAATCAAAAATTAGAAAAGTAAATTATGTCTCTGGAAAATTGAGACCATGCATGAATGTGTACAATGCCATAACCCTGGAATATTCATCCCTATTATTAACATTTTCTAGTTTTTTAAAAATCATATTGAGTTTTTCATAGTTAAAGCATAGAATAGTTATAAAACCAAATTTATATTATTGTTACACATAGTTGCATAAATATTTTGTTTCTTACAAGATTTATCTACTTTACAAATATAATATAAAGCTCCCATGGGTTCGACATCCGGCTTGCAAGATCCACTATATTACTTGTACTATCGAGTACACTTACGTGTGTATTTGGACGCAATAAGTTTTTGGCACCGATGTTGGAACTTGGCAATTAACAAGTTTTGATACATTTAGATATTATATATTGTGAAATTGTTAATGACTTATTCTTAGCATTTTTCATTTTTTTTCAGACATTGATTATTACTAATCTAGCACGGAACAGAGACTTGGTGGAACCATTGCAGGAACCAGAATGTTGCTTTTATCAACATCAAAGGAAAACACTCTTTTATCCAATTTTACAAGTTCCATTGGAGCAGCAGTAGTCATAGTGCCTCATGAAATGGCAGCTACAAGGACAGGTTGTGAGGTGGCTATTCCAAGGGCCACCAATGCTACCTCTGCTATACGCAAGCCGGCACCTGGAGGTAGATTTGAACTGAAAAACAATATGGTGCAAATCTTGCACACGAGCGGGTAGTTCACTGGTCTTTCAAATGAGGATTCACAGCAGCACATTTTCAGAACTTCTTGGATATCAATGATACTTATATTCCAGAGGGAGTTTCACCAGATTATGTGAGACTCACTCTATTTCCATTTTCTTTGTTGGGTGATGCAAAGCGGTGTCTTGCTGCAGATCCACCTAATTCTATTATTACTTCGGAGGACTTGGAAAGGAAGTTCTTGATTCATTTCTTTCTATCTAGGAAGATAATAAAGTTGGGGAGTGAAATCTTGAGTTCTAGACAAAATCCTGATTAAAGTCTCTACTAAGCTTGGGAACATTGCTCAGAAGTTGCCATTACCATCAACAGTCTAATGAAGTGTTGTTACATAATTTTATTGAGGCACTGGAACCAAATTCCAAAATAATGCTTGATTCGGTAGTAGAGGGACAGGCCTTGGAGAGAACTTATGATGAGATGTACATTTTATTTAATAGGATTACCACAGGTAATTTAGACTAGAATAAAGATATTTCAACACTAGTAAGAAGAAAAATACCACAGGTCTCATGGAATTAAAGATGGTTACGACATTATCAGCATATTTTTCATGCCTTCAAAACACGTTTTCTTAGGATTTCAGGCAGCAACAACAATAGGCTACAATGAATGCAGTCCAATCTTAGGCTGCTAATTGGTGTGAGACATGTGGTCGAGGTGATCACACTTCTGATTATGTGGGGCCAATCCTAATTTAGTTAAATTTTTGGGAAACATACAGAGAGGAGAAGGGAATTATTATTATGGTAGTACTTAGAATTCAAGATGGAAAAACAATCCAAACTTCTCTTGGGGTTGCAATCAGAACCAACCGCATCAACTGGGTCCAGGCCAATATAGAAATCAACAACCAAATCAGCAGCAGGGACCCAAGTTTAATCAATAAAATTATGGTAATCCTCAAAATGTGCATCTCGGTATCCTTAAAAAATTACTCGAAGGGAAGGTATGTTATAATGAAAGGCTAGCTAGGCTGGAGGCAGACATGAAAAATTGACAATTGGCAACTTAGATATTGGAAAGGCAGATGGAAAAGATGGTTGTGTTAATAAATACAAGGCCCCAAGGGGGTCTTCCACGCAACACAGATCAAAACCTGAGACAAGTCAATATAGTGACACAGGAAATTGGTTGAAGCTGAAAGAGTTAGTGCCTCACAAGGCAGTTTAATCAAGCAAAGAATCAGAGAGCACCAATGATAATATAAATAGTGGAAAGGAAAAATACACTCATTCTAGGGAAGAAGCATCTGTTGTGGAACCTCCACCACCATTTCCTTAGAGATTGGAATAGAAAGAAGAAGAGGGGTTCCAAAAGTTTATGGAATTGGTGGGGCAGGTTCATATTAACTTGCATTTGATTGATGTTTTATAGAGATTTCCAAAATATGCTAAGTATGTGAAAGACATAATGCCAACAAAGTTCTCTTCACTAAGAATCCCACAGTAGCTCTCACTCAGGAGTACACATCATGCATTCAGAACAGATTACCCACTAAGAAGAAAGATTCGGGTAGCTTCAATATTCAGATTACTATTGGCCAGACTCTCAATGTTCACAGGTAATATGATTTTGGTGCGAGTATCAATCTCATGCCAACTTTTTATCTCAAAAAAATGGGTTTGGATAACCCTAGACCTACCATAATCATTTTAAAACTGGTTGGTCACTCCTTAGTCAAACCTCTTGGTATAGTGGAAGATGTGTTGGTGTAGGTGGGGTCGTTGATATTTACATTAGATTTCATTATTCTGGATTTTGAACCATATTCAAAAGTCCCATTTATTTTGGGGAGTCCATTTCTGACCATTAATCATGCTTTGATTGATGTGGCTGTCGGGCGGCTATCTATGAGGACTTATGATAAGGTTGAAGTATTTGATGTTTACAGAGCATTGAAGTTATGGGCAGTATATAAGGAATTGTCTGCAACTACATTGTTTATTGCAGATGATGAAGTGTCATTTCCTGTTACTAGTGATTCGCTAGCAAGAGAAATTATGGGTCAAGAAACTGAGGGAGCTGCTGAAGCTTATAAGATGATCCAAATATTAGATATTTCTAGTGTCTATGAAAATCGAAATAAGTAATAAAATAGCTAGATACTGAAATTATATTTCCAATATCCAATAGAAAATGGGTCAGTATCAGTGCAGTGTGCCCCCAAAAATATATCATGGAAGCTAGCTACTCAAATATATCATGAAAAACAATAAATAAGGACATAGAAGCAAACAATATATCATGAAAATTAGCTACTCAAATAGAAATCAAGTAACAAGTAGAACAGGTTATCTCTAGCTAATCACATAAAAGATTTCAGGAAATGAAGAAAGAAGTACTCGAAATCCTTCCAGCAATATATATGGACAATAATAATAAATAATCAGGAGTCAAGTAGAAGATAGGAAATGAGTATGGACAATATACCAGTAACCTCAAGTAAGACTGGAAAGATTGATAAGATAATAAAACGTACAATAACCTATGTAATCAAAACTATCAAATAAATAGTAATATCAGCTGAACAGTAATAACAGTAATGAAATAAACATATAAACACTGCGAAACCCCAATAAGGAATGCAGCGTACACAGTAAACACGCTCATCCATTGGCCTCCTATATGGCCAGGGGTACATTGAAGAAAATAAATACAAAAAAATAAATACACACTATCAAATAACATGTCCTATGTATGTTTCTCCTCAGGTACCCGTAGGGACACATGCAGAATCCATCGAAGGCTAATTTTTGTTCCCATATATGTATGCTCAACTTATACCCTTCCTCTACATTTTTGTATCCCAAGTGCAAGGTCCATGGAGGTACGCCCATCACATACAAGCTCTAACGTCATCATAGTCTCATATCCCATACCTAAAGACAAAATCACAAGTATAATTATAATGACCCATTTGTTCATTTCCTTTCTTTAAAATACTTTTCTATATTTAGAGTTGTTTGGTAGTTGTCCTAAGTCATTTATGACTTATTGGGACCAGTAGCTCGGTGCCCTGGCAGCTCGTTGTCTCAGCTTTCTTATTTTGAAGTTTTAGTTTTGAAATAGTGGAACTCAAGAGTGAAATTGCAGTAAACGTGCTCAGAATAAAATTTTGACAATACCATTAACTTCAAGATGCAAACTTTGTCTAGGTGGACCTTAAGTTTGTGTCCCAAGCCTTTCATTTTGAGTTTGGCTTGTTTTATGGAAACTCAGCCCATCCAAAGCAAATTTTGGACTGTGGGCGGCCTTTTGGTGATCAGAGCATCAGATCAAAATTTTGATGATGTCATCAGCTTCAGAGTGCCATAATAGGCTAGTTGATTCATTGGTTCACTTTTCGAGGTACCCGAGCTTATTTTGAGTCGATTTGTGAAATGTTAAAAGATTGGCTCCTTCTTATCCTTTGAGTTTGGGGTACTTTTCCCTTAAATAGACTTGGTTCGTCGTGTCATTTACATCGTTGAGTCTGTAGTGTGTTTTCCACCCAAAATGCACTCTTGGTTTTCTAGGATTGGACTCAGGATGCTTATTGGCCCTCGGATAATTCTTGTTTTTCTAACCATGGTTGCAGGTCGCAGACTGCCCCAGTGACCCTTGGGCCACTCCTGCGGTATTGCCCCTATGCCCAAGGTTTCACCCTGGCAAGATTGCGCCAGCGGTCAAAAGGGGCACCCTAGCGGCCCAAGATGTCTATATAAAGTGGTTCATCCCCTTTATTTTTAGCCGTTGATCTCATCAATTAGTGCCATTGATAGGCCTTTAGAGATGGGTTTTGAGTATTTATAGCGAAGGGAAGTGGTGGGGAGTTGTGTGTGAGATTGTGTGAGTTCTTAGAGCAAGTTTTCCAGGGTATTTCTTATTCTCTTCACCTCTATTAGCTTATGTAAAATGATTTTATTTATTTGTTGTAAACCTTGTTTCTCCCTCAATTGCTAATTTCCTTAAGCTCGATTTTAGATAATGGTCCTCGAGCTAAGGGCTTCACTTTGTATTTTTAGTTTAATTTTTTGGCTGTGGGGCCTACTTTTTAGCCGAGTTTCTAATTGCAATATGGGTCTCATTTTTCATGTTTTGATCTCTAGATTTGTAATTGTATAGTTTTGGATGACTATGATGTGTTTGAGCTTTAGGCCCACGGTGCGTATATTTCGAGGACTTTCACTGGCGCCCAGGTAGGCTACATTTATCTATGTTCATTGTAAACTGGGATACTATTCGGTTCTTACTATATGGCCAGTTGTGTGGGTTGATCTTTAGGTTTATTATTATATTTTATTGACCTGTGATTATCTTATTGGTTTCTGGGGGCCTGTAGAAGGGCATAGAGGGTAAAGGGTTGTATCTTAGGGTCTTGGTCTCACCGTGTGGGGGCAACAAACCTTGTGAACTATTCGAGTTGTCTCTTGACAAGTGTGGTGAGATGAGCTCTTAGTTGGTGGCATTTTGCTTATCCTGGACTCTGGTTATTTTTCCTTTTCGTCATTATTAACATTGTTGTTTCTATGTTGTGATAAAGCACCTGTATAGTATTGTTTACCTGGAGTTTGGAACTGATTGGTACAAACCTTATATTTGATTCGGGGTGTGGGCCTTGAGTTTGGCACTGATGGGGCACAAACCTTACATTTTATTAAAGGCGCGGTCCTCCACGGCGCGGAGACTGATTTTTGCACTGATGGGGCACAAACCCTACATTTGATTAGAGGTGCGATCCTCTGAGACATAGACCCTGAGTTTGGAACTGATGGGGCACAGGCCCTATATTTGATTAGAGGCACATTCCTCCAGGGCACGAACCTGAGTTTGGCACTAATAGGGCACATATACTACATTTGATTAAAGGAGCGGTCCTTCGGGGCGTTTACCCTAAGTTTGGTATTGCTTGGGTAGAGTCCCCGATATTGGCACTTATTGAGAGGATTATGCTGACACTACATGATACTGCTCTATTTTACTTTCCTGCACCCCCGTGTACTACCTTCATATTTTTTTGCTCACCGAGTTTATGAGGGAAGTCACAGTGGGTTTTGTTGTGCTATTTTTTCTTACCAGTAGTATGAGACGCCAGGTAGCTTTGGTGTGTTTAATTTTTGTTCCTTACCTAACTTTGTTCCACCTTTCGATCCCTTAGTCGTAATGCATATATATATATATATATATATATCCTTATGGTAAGTGAGGTCCTGGCTTAGCTGGAGTACAAGTATGTTTCCTTACTTAGATTTCATATACTTGTCACTCTGGACCATGTTTACCAAGTTTTAGTTCTTGTAGATCTGCACTTACACTTCCGATATCTTATCTTTCGGCATATCTATTAGTTTTACCATTTTTCTACTATCTATTGTTTGGTAATTATGTTGCACTTCTATACCATTTTTGTGGTGCATATACTGGCAGAGGTTATCGAAGATGTCGTGATCGTGTGTAGTAGATATAGATGGTTTCGGAGATTGCAGTGAGTAATGCCATCCGAGCTAACCGTGGTTTCCTTGATATCCGCTTATTTTGTTTTGTATATAACAGGCCCTGTGTTGTATTACTTTTGTCGGAGTTGCTTTGTATTTCTATCTTTTGGATGCTCTGTGTAGTCGCTCTTTATGTATTTGACACTAGTTTTTGGGATTTGGGTTGTGTATGTATTTCTTCTTTTTTTGTTCCTTTATGTTTTTACTTATTCTTTTCCTCTTTGTTGGATGATTCGAGCGTTTATAGCCTATTGCGCGTAGCTTCAGGATGTAGGGTTAGGCTTGTCTGTAGAAGGGTTGTAGACGCCATCATGACCTGAATTTGGGTCATGAAAGAGTGGTATCAGAGCCTAGGCTCACCGGTATCTCTTGCATTGGAGAAACAACCTATTATAGTCTTGCGGGTTGGTGCATAGACATCCGCATCCGATCTTCGGGAGGCTTCATGGTAGCTTAGGAAATATGATCCTCTTTGAAATCCTATCGTGCATTGTTACCCAGACTTCTTCTATTACTTACCTTGACTTCATTCTTTCATAGATGTTCCGTACCAAAGGATCTTCAGTGGATCAGTACCCTCCCCTAGTCAGTCAGGAGGGGGTAAGGGAGGATGCTCCGCCAGTCCCTCTGGCCCAGCTATTTAACACTAGCAGGCACCCCCTGTGCCACTGTCACAACCTGTTCATCCACCACCTGCCGCTTTTAGAGACCTATTATGGCAGATGCTCCAGATATTAGAAAGTGCATCAGCTGATAGACCATAGTCATCTACTCAAGGAGCGGCGCAGAGTGCATAACCTTCCCTAGATTTTACTGCTCCAGCACCACCACCAGTTGTACCACTAGATATACCACCGGCTATACCATTTCAGACTCCTACCACTTCTCCTACTTTACACACTTTTGAGGTGCCAAAGATGTTGGACAATTAATTACCAATTTCCCCCGCTAGGTTTTTGAAAAGCACAGGGGTAGGGCCCTTAATAGTTTATGGCAATCTATAAGGTGCGCCTGCGGACCTTAGAGATTATGGACTCGTAGGGGGTATACTTCACCTCCTATCTACTTGAGGGCATCGCTAGTAAGTGGTGGAGAGTGTTTCGAGATCATACACGGCAAGGGTGAGCTCCACCCATATGGGTACAGCTCAGAGAGGCATTCCTAGCTCAGTGTGTACCTAGAAGCTTCATGAGGCATCACGAGTGTAGTTTGATGGGTAGAGACAGGGCTTTATGATGGTGCTGGAGTATGAGGCACGGATTATTAATTTTTCCAACCACGTTGGGGACTTGATATCTACTTAGAATAAGCGGATTTTCCATTTTTCACACAAATTAAGGTCTGACTTGCATTGCCATGTTGAGTTACTTCTGGTGCTACCAAAGTCATTCCTAGATTTTTTTTACCATGCTCTCTATATGAAGATTTTGACTCCCCAGGACCAAGGGGATAGCGAGAAGAGGAAATGCCATTGGGGTGGGTTTTTAGGTTAGAGGGTCTTGACTTTGACCAGAGGTTCCAAAGGATCCAATAGTACCAGGCCTTCGATAGCAGGGAGAGAAGCCATCCCGTTAGGGTCCCAGTTTTAGGTTTACAGGTCCATGCCGAGGGGTCCCGTGGTAAAGTTAGGACTGGGGATGTTTTCTATGAATATGGGGAGTAGGTTCATTGTGCCCGACATTGTCTCAAGATCCCTAAAGATTGTTTAGCTAAAGCATGTTTTGAGTGTGGAGGTTGGGGCCAGTTTTCCCTAGATTTCCCCCCTATGTAGGGCCTCTTAGGCTGCAACACTACTTGTTTCATAATTTCAAGAAGCGCCACTAGTAAGAGGTTGTCTACTACCCATTCGGGAGCTAGGGGAAGTGGCCGGGTCATAGAGGAAGAGGCAGGAATTTAGGTGCATAATGAGATGGGGAACAATGCTAGTTTTACACCATTCCTAATAACTGATACAGTGACTCTCCTTGGGTTTTTTGCACTAACATTATTTGATCTAGGTTCCACACTATCCTATATATCTATTTATTTTGTTTCATGATTAGGGTGTTGTTAGTGAGCTGCTGCCTGTACCCGTGAGTGTATCTACCCCAGTGGGTGTAACCATAGTGATGAATTGGGTATATAGGTTGTGTCAGGTGACTGTTCGGGTTCACTAACGTGGGCTATCTTGATTAAGCTGGCTATGTTATATTTTAATTTAATTTTAGGAATGGACTAGTTTTCCTCGTATCGTGTGGTTAATAGATTGATAAGCTAAGACCGTGACCTTACCTATGACTGTTGTGCCCTATGTAGTGTGGTGTGGTCCCACTAGTCTTTTGTCAGTTTGGGTCAGTTCTTATTATCGATCCCATAGACTTGTTTCTTGAGGTTGTTATGCTTATTTGGCCCATGTTACAAATGTCAGCGTTGAGTCCTTTCCCCTGAGACTGTGACGATTGATAGCAAGTTTTTTGATGTTTTCCATGCTGATTTTCCTGACCTTCCACTAAAGCGGGATATATAGATTTTTCCATTGAGGTTGAGTCGGTCACAGGACAATTTCTATTTCTCTGTATCGTATGACATCAATAGTTCTTTATAAGTTGAGTGTTCAGCTACAGAATTTTCTTGATAAGGTTTTTATTTGTTGTTGTATCATCGTAGGGTGCTCCGGTGTTCTTTGTGAAGAAGAAAGATAGATCCCTATAGATGTGTATTGATTATAGGAAGCTGAACAAGGTGACTATTAAGAATAAGTATCCTATGCCCCGTATCGATGATTTGTTTGATCAACTTCAAGGAACCACGGTGTTCTCTAAGATTGATATGAGATCTAGCTACGAACAGTTAAGGATTTGAGTTTAGGATGTCCTGAAGACAGCTTTTCAGATGAGATATGGGCAATATGTGTTCCAGGTGATGTCGTTTGGGATTACTAATGCCCTACAACTTTTATGGATCTGACAACTCGAGTGTTCCGGCCTTATTTGGATTCATTCGTGATTGTTTTTATCGATGAAATACTAGTTTACTCGCGGAGTCGAGCTGAGCATGAGGGACACCTGAGAGTTGTGCACACACTTTGAGGACTGATCC
>JBDJHY010040338.1:0-13950 GCA_039654485.1 Withania somnifera
ACTTGGGGCAACTGCTGAAACGCTCTACGATGCAAAACATTACATATTTATTATAAATGACCATGAGGGTCATTACACTCATAGGCCATCAGAGATAATTTTTTGGCTTCTAACCTCAAACCATCTTAGAGTATATAAATATCAATTAATTGTATCTCATTCACTCTAAATCCAACCATAGAACTCAGAGGATATAATCTTGTCACACCCCATTTAGTAAGGGAAGACATTATGGAACTAAATGAGCACATGTTAAAATATATATTACACTCGCGCTAAAACTTTAAACATATAAGCAATGAAATAGGTGTCAAGAAATGTTTACAAAAATAAAAACATAGATGGCTGCAATCCATTAAGACAGATGTATAACCAAAACAAAACCATGTCTAAGAAGCTTTTAAAGAGTCTGTATCTGAAAATCTTGTAACCACTCTGTACAAGTCCCTGATATGTATATTACAAGATAGGTACATATAGCCAAAACAGGGAAGCACTATTCTGATATCTCCAGGATGATGGAGATTACTAAAAAATCAACAGGGAAGCACTATTCTAGTGTGGATGTCTGCTCTCCTTAGTACCTGAGAATGTATTACAAAAATAAAATGCCCCCAAGATAGGGATGCACGTACATATAAAACATGTATTGGTATGTAATGAAGACATAATAACTGGTAGAGATGTAAGAATGGCCAAATGAATCAAATATCAAAGATAG
Source organism: Withania somnifera (assembly GCA_039654485.1). Classification (NCBI taxonomy): domain Eukaryota; kingdom Viridiplantae; phylum Streptophyta; class Magnoliopsida; order Solanales; family Solanaceae; genus Withania; species Withania somnifera. The sequence continues at coordinate 722 of JBDJHY010040338.1, forward strand.
TATATCTAAGAATAATATATAAGGAACATAATCTGAGACTAAAATTAAACCTAATACCATGACCAATATCAAGGTTCCTCGTATAATTTCCTATGTAAATGTTCATTTATATATTAAAATTCCTAGAATTTTCCTTGGTGACAAGTTTACTTCTTTATCTATCTTCTTTTTGTATACTATAACACTAACTGTCAGAAAGTCAAAAGATGGCCTACTATTGGCCATCACTATCTTATGTATGGCATCTGCAGAAAACTATCATGACCATGTGTGAAATCTCAAAGTCCGGGTATTGCAGTTTATCAAGATACGCCCCATAAGGCTTTTGTATGGTATGCCTACACTCTTGTATAGTTAGGGGAATCCACAATGGGAAGTTCTAGATGACTTTATCTAAATTCTATGCACATAATAATAGTCACATAGTGGTGATAAAATTACCCACCCCACACTACAAAGTAGGTTAAATCTTATCCCACCTATGAAGGCCTCTAGTAAGGAACTTGTGGTCTGATTATCATGGCTTTATTTCTCTTATGAATTATTATCTATATGTCTAATATATGACCAATTTTTACCCTTGATATTAATGTGAAATATGTACCATGTAGCTTCTAGGATTTTCAGCTAAAGACACACACAGCCAAGTATAATATATTACTTCTTTGACTTGGGAAGAGTACTATAACTCTGTAGGTTTAGGAATATAATGGTATGGAATTTATAATACATAAATACTTTATTTTAAAGTATACTATATTATATGATGACATTATAGGGGAACACGTGAGTCCGGGTTATGCCTTAGTAGTGAAGGAGGTTTAGCTTTACATACCTTACTTTAGGATTTTCTCTCTTATCGTGTCATTGATACCTTTCAAACCACTACATACATATAACATAACTTCATTAAAATAGTATAATAATCTAAACAAAATGCAAAGTGAGTCATTATGCTTAATAACAGCTCGCAAGCTACAAGTTTAGTAAATACAACTAATAAATTGTGCAATGCCACACCCTTTATTCCCCGATTACCAAAGGATCTTATGACCATTAGATGTGGTTGATATTAATCCCTTCATATTTTTATCATGATTTACATCCCCCTTACATATCTCAAACAACAATGGAAACTCAAACTCTTGGCTATTGAGTACCGTCTCATGAGTTCTCTATTAAAAGACATAAAAAGAACCTTAAGCACGTAGATAATGTTTGGGGATAAAGAATTAATATACCCATAGTACTATTAACTAAAATAAATAGATAATCAGAATCCTCAATCAAAATATACATTTTGACAAATACTTGACGAGCGACAAGCTTGCTAGACCTAAAAAATCATGTTTTCTGTTCCTGTCTTTCCAATTCAAAGAAACCAGCTATTTGATTGAACAACCAGTCATAAAACCCTCAATTTTCAATAGAACAACAAACAAAAACCTCTACATAATCCTTTCTAACAAATTCCATTAATTATAATGGAAAAATATAGACTCACATCTCTCTATTATTGTCCTGTGACTCCTAGATGTAAACTACACTTAACTTGTAAAGTCATATTTTTGGAGATATAAAAGGATACATACCTTTATTACTAAGATACAATTCCTAAAAAATATTCTCTAAGGAAAACACCTTATCCTTCAATACAAAGCTTGTCTAAGCATGTTTCTATGATCTAGGACAGGAAATATACTTGATTTGTTAAAGAATTCACTTACCTTTTCCTAGGGAGAGATGGAGTAGATAAAGGCTAAAGAAAGCACTCAATAATAGGACCTCTTGTTATTAGTGTTTTATGTGAACGAAATCCCTAAGTTTCAATTTATCAAAAAGGTGTTTTAGCCTACTTTTCCTAAGCTTCCACGTGTCCAATATTGTTTGGATAGTGTGTCTGCATGTAGTAAACCGTACATAGCTCCTTAATATAAAGTCGTATTGACAACAGGTTTATTTATTTTTTTTTTTTGCAAACTAGGATCAAATAAATTTAATTTGAAAGTTCATAGAATCTCTAACTCCTTTTATTTTAAGAGATATACCCCTTTCAAGTCAAACTACATTCAAGCTTATTTACTATTTTTCACCATGCTAAACACTTATACTTGAACTTATGTTTCAAGAGTCCAATTGGCCTCTAACTTGGTTTAACACTTATAATATATTAATTTAAGTGTAACTTGGTATAATTAACCATTTATAACTCTATCCACCCATTTTTTAGGAACTTACAACCCCCACATGAATAATAAGTTATAGGGTGTTACATCATCCCGTCCTTGGGATCATGCATCCTCCAATGAGGACACAAGTCAAAATTATTCTAACTTTATTATTTTCCAAAAAAAATTGGCATAGTTTCCCCTATAAATAGGCTTATGCCAAACCTATCATCTTACTAGAATACATACAATATACTTCAAAAAAGATCAGAACAGAATAAAAATTCAAGAAATATCAAAGAGGCTCCTATTAGCCTTATATGAATGAATTGTAAATGATATAGATTGCCTTATACTTATTTATTTATACATTTCACTATGTCATCATATGGAATTTTGGAGTCATAGGCATGTATCAAGTACCGGCACAAACAATATATCAATAACTAGTAATAACAAGTACAAACGAATATAATAATCTAATGACTGAAGATTGACTAAAGAACCTTCTTGTTGTTCTTTTAATAAGTGAGGATACTTTCTTCTCATATTTGGATCTGCATCCCATGTGGCTTCATCCATATTTTGACTTTTCTATAGGACTTTAACAAAAGATATTTCTTTATTCTCAATTTCCTGATTAGTATATCCTGTATGGCCACTGGGACTTTTTCTTATGATAATTCCTCTGAGAATTCTATTCCTTATATAGGAATAGCTTTATAAGTATTTACTAAGAACTTACATAACCTACACACGTGAAAAATGGGATGCACTGTTTCTAACTCTAGGTTAATCTATCTTGTAGACTACCTTTCCAACTATCCTAATGTTCAATAAGGCCCAATATATTTATAGGGATCCACTTATGTTTATTTCCAAACTGAAAAACTCCTTTCATAGATGGTACCTCCACAAATACCCAATCATTAACTTGGAACTCTAAATCTCTACTTCTCACATTTGTATAATATTTTTGCCAAAATTGAGCAGTTTTTAACCGCTCTCATGCTTCTTCAACTGTTGAAAGGTGTATGATATAACCTTCCATGTTGCATCAAAATACAACCTAAGCCAATACCTGAAGCATCACATATCCTATTTTTCCCTCTTGTAAAGCTAATAATCGAACTTGACTACTTTTTGTGTCAACTTTTTTAATGGAGCACAAATAGAGGAGAATCCCTCCATAAATTTTCTATAATAGCCCATTAGACCTTAGAAACTATGCACCTCCATCAGAGTGGTAGGTTTAGGCCAATTCTTTACAACCTCTATCTTTTGGAAGTCCATTTGAATGCCTTCTCTAGACACAGCATGGCCAAGAAAGGCTACTGAATTCATCCAAACTCACAATTAGAGAACTTGGCATATAATTAATGCTCTCTAAGAGTTTGTAACTCCAATCTTGGATGATCAAAATGCCTTTTTGTATCATAAGATTATATCAAGATGTCATCTATAAATACAATCACATACATATCAAGGAAAGTTTTGAAAACACTATTCATAATATCCATAAAGGTTGTTGGTGCATCCTTCAATCCAAATGACATGACAAGAAACTCAAAATGCCCATATATACTTTAAAAAGTAGGTTTTGGAGTATTTACTTCGCGTATCCTCAATTGGTGGTAATTGAAGCTTAAGTTAATCTTTGATAAACACTTATCTCCTTGCAACTGGTCAAATAAATTATCTATCCCTATTAAGGGTTACTCATTCTTTATTGACACTTTATTCGGTTGCCTATAATCTATAAGCACTCGCATTATGTAATCTTTTTTGCATACATATAATACTGTAAAAACCCAGGGAGATATTCTATGATGAATAAAACCATTTTCAAGAAGATCCTTCACTATTTCGTTAACTTTCTCAACTCCTCCATTTCTATTCTATAAGGAGAAATGTATATAGGTTGGGTATTGGGATCTACGTTAATGCTAAAATCAATCTCTCTAATTGAATGTAATCTAGGAAGTTCATCAGGAAACACTGTAATGACCCTTAAAATCATTTTTTCATTTTTACATTTTCTTCCATCATAGATCTTTCCTATAGTGACCCTAAATCATTTGTGACTTAACAAAACTGATGGTTCGGTTCCCGGATCATTCATTTGGTCATCATATCTATTTTTAAAGCCTCAACTCTTTAATCCATTGACTTTAATCAACATTAGGTGAAAAAGAACTTGAAATCAAATTTTGATAGTTGTTTTAGCTCAAAAATATGGATTATGGTTTTGGTTAGGGTTTATACGACTTGGTTTTGGTTTTATCTATTTTGCATATTTTATCTATTTTGGAGTTTATAAATGTTGCATAGGTTGTATTTTCATAATTAGATCCTCGAATTGAAATCAGATTGTACCATTAGCTCTAGAATATCAAGTATTGGTTAAGTGAGTTGTTTGTACGGGCTTTGGGCCAACCGGGATCATTTCGAGTACTCAGTTGGAATGTTTATTATTTTGTCTTAAAGTTGAATTTGGTCAACATTTTGTTAAAATGGCGTCAGATCATAATTTCTTCTATGTCGTTGAGTTTGTAATATCATTTTCATATGGGAAGCATATTTGGTTTGTGTTCATCAATTTTTGAACGCATTCCAGGCCTCATTTCAAAGTTTGGTTTTTTGTTGTTTCAGCTGCTGCATCAACTACTGGTGCGGCGATGCATCTTTTTCCAAGATCTTTGCATGATCAGTTTTATCTCCTCTATATGATCGTGATATTCCATTACATGATGGCGACCCGTGCACCCTCCACCCCCCCCCCGAGCTTATGCAATCGCGAGGAGCACTTCATTCTAGTTATAAATACTTGGAATTTCTTTCAACATTGTTCTTCAAGTTTCCACTTCATAACACTCAAGAAGCTCCATTAAAAAAATTTAGCTCTTTGCGTGCAATAGTGAGTGAAGTTGGAAACAATATTTCTTTGATTATTCTTCGATTATTGGTGAGTTAACTCTCTAATTTCTTCAAATTTTTTCCAAATTCTCAAAGTTGGGTTTTTATTTTAAATTATTGATTTTGTATTATTTCTTTCTTGTATTAGCTCCAAATTTTGGTTTGAGTTCCATAAAATATGGGAAATATTTTTGTACATTTTATTTGGAGTTTCAAGTTCGCAGGCCCATAAGCCCCTTTTGACTTGGACTTTGAGAACGACTATAATTATGCCAAGCAAATTTATTTCATTATTTGTGAGATATTTCCGAACATCGGGTAGGATATAGATTACCAATCTTAGACTTAGCTTATATGAAAATAATTGTACCAATTAGCCATCCTTGGGTTGGGATTTTAGGTTTGGTAGCCTTGAATCTGTCCGCTTCTTGGTTATACTTTAGTGTTGCATTGCGATGGTGGATTACTTGATATGATTCATCCAATGAGGTTCGAATCAAAGAGACTCGGAATGAGAAAAAAATAAGAGATATGTGAATTCTTTGAATTTAGGAGAAATTGAATAATACGGGTTTAACCAACCAACAAATAAAACTATTGATTCACCCACAATAGTAACAACTCGATCATCAATTAAGAAATGAATTCAAAAATCAATTAGATGATACATCCACTCCTAAATTCTCACTAAAATTCTTGATGTTAGATACAACACGATGCTTTTAAACTAGGACTAACTACCTACGTGGCTAACAATCACTACAAGCTAAGAACTATCTAAGCCAAAGGCTTTTACAAGAAATTATTTTCTTCCAAATGATAAAAAGCCTAATCACCCTCTATTTATAGAGGTCCAAGTTTTATTATTACACTTAGGCCCAAAAGTGACCCATAATGACAAATTGGCCTTCATACTTTGGGGCCTCTTCAAATTATGCTTCAATTGTCTTCCAAAGCTTTCCAAGCTATCTTCCATGTTCGAATTTGCCTCTTTTGTATGTAAAATTGTGTACTTTAAGGATCCATTTGGTGATTCCATAGAGCCCATGGCTTGGGTAATCATGGCTAGACCATGAAGTAGAGGTCTAGCATGATTGGTGCTACCTGATATTATATCATCCTCCCCTTCTTAAAAAGGATTCATCCTGGAATCCAAAAGATGACCTATAATGAAAAGGAAAACATACAACCAAACTTTACTCATAGCATGAGGGTTAGAATTAGGGTTAGCACAAATAAAACAACACCTAAGAACTTTTAGGCAAGTACTCTCAATCCACTAAGGAGAAGTACCAAAATAAGGAATGCAATGGAAGCAATAAAATGTTAGCCAACTCAACTCTAGGGTCAAAGGATATAATCCTAAGGCCTATAATGAGATAATCGGCTAACACATACCTCAAATAGGGAACAACCCCTCCAAGCAAAGGCATATTGCTCACAACGGATGCCGGGGACAAATTGGTAAAAGAAACATTCTGTTGGATCTTGCATATCAAGCATGAACAAAAATGTACCTCTATGGTCTATGTTCCAACTAGGGACCTAAGAAAGCATCAAGAGGTAACTAAAATAGCAAACAAGTATGCCATCACAAGTAACTAACATAATAAATGGGGTAATAACTTATAGGCACACAATCAAGAATATGGTACTTCTATGGCAAAACCAAACATATGTATGAACAAAATTGCATGCCAAGAAGTAACATCCATGACTAAGAAATATACTATCACAAGGTTCAAGCAAAAAGAATGTACTAACACCTTGCGTGTACATCCCATAAGTCAAAAATAAATGATGTACACAAAATACGCATGGGTCAAACAGGCAAGAGTACCACTCTATTGGTGCATCCAAATACAGTATTAGTATATCCCTATGACCATAACAACCCAAGACATGAATAAAAATACATGGAAAGAGGTAATACCAATGACCAATGAGTATACCCGTACAAGTAGTCAATACTATCAATGGAGTAAAGACTTTTTGGCACACTCGAATCTCAACACCTTACCTAACTATATACATGTGGCAAGTGGAGTTCTTATTCCACACTCCAAGGAATGGAGTTCCCCATCAAACATAAACATCTTGCTCACAATGGATTCCGGGGTTAAAATGGTAAAAATACCATCCTATTGGAGCATGAAAATCAAATGAAAACAATAATACCATACCCCTATGGAAATAAAAAGTAGAGACATGAACACATGCCAAGAGGTAATATGAGTGCATGCCGAATATGCCATCACAAGTACATAGGATCATGAATGAATCATCAACTTATGGGTCACTCTAAGCATCTCAATATCTTGCCTATTTATATAAGTGTAGCAAGGAAATTCCACCCCATAACACAAAATAAAAGTGACAACCACAATTTGGGTTTCAAGTGTCTTAGGCACAAGGATCTCAAATAAGGGAATGTATGGGTGTTTTATTTCCCACATGAAAATTGTTACCCTTTCCTTGATTGTAACATATAATAAGGAACATTTTGGTAATGAGTCATCATACGCATTTAGATAATATAGAAACGTACTCATTGTGCTCGTGTTAAGAGTCCATTATTAAAACTCAACTCGTCCATCCACATAAATGTGATAAGGAGTGTGGGTCAAGAATTGGGTACCAAATGCACCCCATGAAGTCAAAACTCACTAGACAATGTGTTAACTTTAAAAACATGAGCATGGACACTAGGTGGATCAAAATTGATCTTGGAAAATGATACAATCCGGTCATCACTAGGATCAACTAGTGTGCTATCACTATTATAAACATCATAATATATCATAAATAAGAAGCCATTTGTAATGACCCTTAAGGACATTTATGATAAATATGTGATGTCTTGCATCATAGAGTATTTTAGCAGTTTCCCCAAGTCATTTATGACTTGCTGGGACCGCTAGTTCAAATCCCTGGCGACTTGGTTGAGAAATATCTCAAATTCCCTATTTTAGAGACTAAAGTTAAATATTCGTTGACCAAAGTCAACTTTCCTTCAATACGACCTCAGAATTAAATTCTGATAGTTCCATTAGCTCCAAAATTCCAAACAAAGTCAAGATTGACCTTAAGTTTGTGTTTTGGAGGTTTCATTTGCAAGTTATGTCAATTGGTGGAAATTGTTTAAGTTATAGCCTAAAAGTGGAGTTTCAATGGAAACTCGATGTTCGTAGTGTCGGATTGGAATTATGATGCTTCCATCAGGTATGTAATGATGAATTTGGGCTAGGAGAGGTGTTGGTTTGATTTTCTGGTATGCTGTTGTGAATTTGAGGTGTTGGTGGAGAATTGCTCATATTGGTGCTTTTGGTTTTCTGGTGCAGTCTGGTTTTTCTATGTTTCTGGATGTAAATGACCTCCTATGCTATTTTAATTAATTCCATTGAGTCCAAAATATGTTTTCCACTTAGAAAACATATAAGGTTTGTTAAATTTGGACTTTGTTTCAATTCTGTAGCTCAATTGGAAGATCTGCATCTTCTGTAGAAATTTTGTTCTGTCTCGGCAGTTTTACTCCATACCGGCATGTCGGTATGCTTTCCTGGTGTTTTGTTCCATTTTTATGTTTTGCTAGGTCATACCGATATGTGCAGACCGGTAAGCTGCCAGGCACCCGGCCCGGCTCCGAACGCTGTAGCCCGGCATCCCTGGTAGCCAGTTCGACAACCGAATTGATTGCCCTATACCGGTGTACTCGGACACTGGACACCGAATTTCCTTACTTCTCTCTCTTCTTCCGGATTTCTCTTCTCCTTGTCTCTTTTCCTTGACTCTGGCACCAGGCAGCCCGGCAAGCCATCCCAAACACCCGGTAAACCATCCCGGTATCTAGCATCCCGGTAAGCCATCCCAGCACCCTGGATAACCCCATGAGGCGAACACATCGCCGGACTCACCTTGCTGTCCTCTCTCTTCTCATCCTAGTCACCGTATAGCACATTTTGGTTCGGTTGGAGACCTTCCTCCAGTTTAGCCAATTTCCATACTTAGTCTATTTTCTACTTCGTTCAGAAATTTCAGAGTTGGGCCCAAAGACCCTCTTGGGCCCTAACCCACCCAATGACACTTTATTAAAGGGTATAAAGTGCCCATTTCTTCTCATTTCAGCCAAAAATATTTCCCAAATCAGTGCTAATGTGAAAAGGTCCTCCCTATTAGCTTCTCCAGATCTATCAATTCCAGAATCATTGTCTTGCGATTGTTCTTCATCTTTGGGTAAGTTCTCTTCCTTCTCTCTCCTGGAACTTCTTTATTTCCACCATTAATGGCTTTGAAGTTTTGGATATGAGGACATCATGTTTTCATACTTATATATCTATAATTGGGATTCTTCCTTTATGTTTGTATATATATTCTTCATAATAACAATTATACTCTGTTAATTCCATTATAAATTTGTAAAGATAAGGGAAGCCTTTAACCCCTTTTTGAGTGTTTCTTTGCGGGCTATTTTGAAGCCCTTCCTGAGCTCGGATTGCGATCAAATTAGAACCATGAGTTTCTGGTAGTGTTGGGAATTTTGTGGTAAATTTTATTCCAGTTTTGGTAAGCAGGCCCTGCAGACCCGTTTTAGGCCCTTTTAAGGCTCAATTTTGGGGCCCAATCCAGATTTTAGAATAAATTATGTCGTTCGACTCATATTAATATATAGAATTTATTGGCATAAGTTTTAGATCGATTGGAGCTCGTCTGATATCAGTTGAAGTGCAGTTTTGCATTTTTGCAAGCTTTGTCGTCGGACGACAAGTAGGTTTTCGTGGGCTAATTCTGGGTTTACAACTTTACTAGTTGTACTGAATAGCTTCCTTGGGATGGATAGCTAGGTTGGATAGTATCCCCGTACCTTCATTTCGTCCGTTGATTGTTGATATGGTTACGTTGAAACTTGTTTGATACAAGATCGAGACTTAGTATTTATTCAGTTGCCTGTTCAGGGCATAGGTTGTAATTACAGCATGATATTTACATGGAATATGCTTATGTATTACCGTTTCTTTGTACATTCATGACACAGAGAGACCGAGCTATGGTTTCGATGAGAGTGCATTAGGGTTGGGTAGTGTCACCGCTTAATGCGTGAGCCTTGAGGGATAATGTTGAGATTTATGATATGATAATGATACTTCATGACAGATATGGATATAAATGGTGATTTAAAATAATAAACTAAGTAATGATTCCACTAATTTAGCCTCGACATAGTATCGAGCACTCGGTTGTACTACTTTTACTTGTTTTAGTCCAAGGATCATCCCTGACACCGGGACTTAATCATATACATATTTTTATTACTAAATGCTGACACTTGAGACAATCTTTTATACGGCAGTGACTACGGGGTTTGGTTCTCCTACTGGTGGTATAGTAGGTTCCATTATGATCCAAGAAATTAGGTCAAGACAGATCTAATAAATTAGGTCGTGACAGTGGTATAGTAGTTGCCATCATGATCCGAGAAATCGGGTCGTGACAGTAAGTTATGAAAGGTCAGGTCTGATGTGTGATTCGCAGCACGATTGTAATATTTTTATTTTATTTAAAATGGCAGGGAAAATGTGTGATTCTATAATAATCATGAGGTAGATATACAATTCAAAAGGCAAGGGCCGATTTGTGGTTCCCAGTATTTTCATGATACTATGTTTTTAGATAACAACAAAGACCAACGTGTTATTCTCAGTATTTCTGTGATACATTTATATGAGGGTCAAATATATGGTTATAAAGGTATTTATATGAGGTTCAAGATATATGGTTATAAAGGTATGGATGTCGTTTGCTTTGATCTATTTTTTAAGAACCCACCTTATAAGTCTATTCCTCAGCAGCGTCGAATGTACCTATTAAATGAGCACTAGGATATTGCATAGGTTCATAGAATAGTCAATATAACTCTTTGAGTATATCATAATTAATAAAAAATATTTATAATAATGCTTACCTCATTTATGTAATGAATGTTTCAGTCATTTCTACATTTACGCACTTTACTGAACTTTTAAAGTTGTCCTATAGTTGCCTAAAGTTATTAATAATCTATTGGGAATAAACATGCGGTTCCCTGGTGGTTCGTTGGAGATTTATATCAGTTTTATTAGTTCATATCCTTAACATAGGTGATTGTTGACTCTAGTTAGTATTTCTTAAAAATAGGCTTGAAATTTAATTCTAATAGCTTTAGAGCATGGATTTTGGTCGAGGTGGACCTTCGGTTCAAGTTTAGGAGCTTAGGTGTAATTTAGTATCATTTGATGAAATAACAGTTGGTTTGCAGTGGAATGTTTTACTTCGATCAACATTGATGACCAAATCCTTAGATCAGAAATCTAACTACACCATCAGTTCTGAAATACCGAGATTATTGTTGGTAGTTCATTTTTTTGCTTCCTGAGGAAGTCGAGCCTATTTCGGGTGCTCATTTGGAATTTTGGTATTTCAAGCCTAATAATATGCCAAAATGACTCACATTATAATTTCATTGATTTATTGAGTCTAAATTGTTGTTTTTAAGCTGGTAGAATAGTCGGTTTATGTTCACCAGGGTCAAAACACATTTTGAAACTCTGTTAGAGAATTTCCAACTTGGTTGGAAATTATTAGTGCAGTATTATTTGGTGCACTCATGCCTATGATGTCCCTATTAGATCTGTGAGGTCGCACCTATGACCTTCAGCCAAACCTGCAATGGCAGGTGACCCAGGGCAACTTTGATCCTTGTGAAGCTCTAGCCGCACCTGTGATCATTCCCCTTTGAGGAATTTCCCTCACCTGTGACCTTTAGTTTGCAGGTGCGATGTTTCTTGGTAGTGTATATAAACTCTCTACCCCAAATTCTTAGTCATCATTCTCACATTTCCCCCAACACTCTTCATCTCTTCATCGTTGAAATTCTTGGGAACTATAGTTGGACTTGAGTAGCATATTTTGGGGATTGATTGTATCCTCACCTCTATAATTTGGTAAGTTTCCTCCTCTCGCTAATCATCTGTGGTGACTCCTTCTTTCTTGAGACTTATTTAACTTTGGTTTAATTCTAGTATTTTTCAGCTGTGGGGTGTGTACTTGATCAATTAACAGATGGTCATTGCTTCTTGATCTTAGAATCTTCATAAATCGATTGTAATCCCTCCATTAATCCTTGAATTTCCTTATGAAGTTTTTCACATATGCTCATCTTTTGAGCATGAGTCCCTAGTATGGCTTAGGACCCTGTGGTGACTTTTGTTTCTATGTATGGTTAGTGAGTTCCATAGGATTTTTTGGGCTTGAGTTTCTACTTAGCTTAAATTTTAGTATAATATATATGTTTGAACTCATATTGATGCATAGATTACTAGTTTTACTATTTTTGACTTTGTTTGGAGCATTCTCGGAGATGGTGAGATGATTCTCAAGGATTTTAGTAGAATTTGTCGGACGACAGGTAGGCTAAGTTTTACCCATCTTGAGACATGGCTTATGATTGATGTAATTATGAATAATAGCTTCCCTTGGGTTGGGTTTTCTTAGTTTGGCACCTTTTAACCTTGTCTACTATTTTTTTTTTCTGCTTCTTCTCCTGTTTCTTTTGAGTTTTAGAGAAATAGCATAGTATTTACCTGGTTGTTTCCCTGTGGTGGCCTTAGGTGTGACTCTAGTATATAAGATGTATTACTATGTGTAGGTTTTTAGGTTTTTCCCTTGTGTTTGGGTTGGGTTTTGATGTGTGTCTATGATAGAAGTAGTCTGAGCCTGTGTAGGGCCAGTAGAATGATTATAGGGTTATTGGTGTTGCGTCCAGAAGCACACGCAAGTGTACGTAGTCGAACAAGTAATATAGTGGCTCTTGCGGCCGGATTGTCGAACCCTCAGGGACTTATATTTAATTAATTCACTTGACAAAACTAAGTAATGATATAGATCCAAAATATCGATTAAGGCTTCAAAAAATTATATTAATTTAATTAAAACTAACTTGCAATATGAACTAGAAATCAAGATGTAAAAACACAAATATGTAACTTCAAGAATTATAACGATTCTAGGGCTATGGCATTACTCACACACACATATCTGAACTCTAATTAAGTAAAGAGATTTGTCCGTTGATTGTTGAGTTAGGGGTTATTAATATGACTAAGGATGGAT
>JBDJHY010040558.1:0-23952 GCA_039654485.1 Withania somnifera
AAAACAGTCGTTCCAAGGAGTGCCCCATCAAACTAAGAGAACTATGATTTATCTTATTTAAACCTTCCCTTGAGATTCTTTGGATATTTCATTTTTATCTGACATTATACATCATTTTCCCATATAAATGAAGATCTAAAACAAAATAAAGTAAGCCAATTTTAAGAGTTTATAGTCAACAACCACATAAAATCTGGATTTAAGCTAAATGTCTTTCCAGCTAATAAACTAACTACACTATTATATATTATGAACAAATATAGGAGTCCTTCAATTAAGAATCTTGTTTACCTAAAATCAATTCACACCATGTTGAAAGGAGCAAATCTAAGCTAACTTCACTAGTGAATAACAGCAGAAATCGAAGAACAAAGTGCAGCATGGAAATAGAATGAATAACAGAAAACCAAAATGTCCAAAATACATACCAGAACAGGAAACCCCACCAAAATTGCTCCAGCAGCACTGACAACGACAGCTGCAGCAGTGAATCCTATTGAGCTAAAAGCATCAGAAACCATACCAAGAGCATAAGCACCAGCTGCTGCTGACCCTCCGAGCATCGTTATAGTAACAAGTAGATAATTCAACGGTGGTGGCACTTGAATATATCGTCCAAACGAATGAAACACAACCCTAAACTCCAAACAAATAACAACCACAAATAAAGCAATAGCTCCATTCACCACACGAATACTCTGCAACTGATTCTCATTCTTCGTCACCCACCATAAACCCCCTCTCGTCGAAGCATACAGTTGAAACAAAAATGGAACAAAGAAAAGTAGAAACAAATCACAAATAGACGCCCCCGACCCAAACATAACCGAATAATGAGACCCAATATGAAACAAAACCGGAAAAAACAACAAACTCAACGTATGAACACAACTCTCTAACTGTCCGAGTATTAAATTATCATCCGGAACATTCCCCCCATGATAACTCCCATCTTGCTTCACTTTAAATGACGATACTCGCGGGGTAGAGAACAGCCAATAGAAAATGCAATTAAAAACCATAAGATAATAAGCAGCATTAACCATACCAAGTGCAGAAACTGTTGCCCAAGTAAAAATCGTTGATCCAATTACCGGACAACAAGCAAATAACAACCGTTCAAGTGCAAGCACAATCGTCGGATACTCAATTTGAAGCCATTTAAACTGAAGAGAAACCCAAACACCTATTAAAAAATTCGCCAAACAACAAACCGATAACGCAAGTAAACCAAGTACAACAGAATTGAAAAACGAAAACAAAGATGAGCTGAGGAAAAATGCGAATTGTGAAACGATGAGTGAAATCCAAACTGCAAAGAATGAACCGGACTTGACGCTGAGTGAATCAAGTATATAAGCTATCATAAGCCCTAATGTAAGTATACCAGCAACCAGAGTACCACCTAGGTCAAGGAGGTAAACGGCGGTAGGAACCAAAACGACGGCGATTCTACCGTTGTGAATAAACGGTGTTGGTGAAAATCGTGATGAGTTTCGAAGAGATCTAGTATTATTAATGGAGTTAGGGTTCCGTTTTTCGGGACTGTATAGAGAAGGAGCACTAGAGGATATTGACATGTATGGACGGTAAGTACGAGGATTAAGATCCGGCGGAAACATTTTTCTGCTGGCCGGCGATTGTAACGATTTTGTGTGTGTGTGTGTAATGTAAGGGGTTTTAAGTTGAAATGAAGATGATGATGAAGATGGTGGTGGTGATCTGCTGTGAGCGTTACGGGGAGTACTGAAAAGAGTTGACGTGTTTGAGAGAATTAGAACCGTTGGATCACTTTAGTGATGAATTTGATTGATTTAGTGATTGACCCATTTAACAAGAATGATCCGAATTTTGACCCGATCCAACTGGTCAAGAAGAAGAAGAAGAAGAAGACTTGGGGTTGGGTCCTTTTATGTGTTTGAGAGTAGATTTAAAATAGAGGAAAGAAAATTTGAAGAGAGTAAAATTGAGGGCTAGTTTTGATCCTCTATAGTAATACAGAAAATGTCATGTGGCTCCACTCGTTTATAACTAGGTGCCAAAGTTGCAATGTAATATTTTGTGTCCAAGGTTAAATACGTGTTGGCCAAGTATAATTTAGTATATAAATGGTCATTCTCTTAGTAATATATACATGAGAAGTAAAACACATGAATAATACTATTCCTCCTATTCTATGCATTTTGTATATTTTCTTATTAATTTACCTTAGTTTCATTTTTGGATTTATAACACATTATTAACGTTGAGTCTCTATCATTCCGAGCTATTTTAATAGGCAAGAAAAAGGGTTAAGGACTTTATTTTCTTAAATCAATGTCTAATATTTTAAAAGTTGAATTTGTTGTCCTAGTCATATCGGACAATGGCTACTCGTCGTGGGCTTTAAATGATGAGATTCAAATGAATGCAAAGTATCTAACAAACATCATCAAGAATAATAACCAGACATCTAGTCAAGACCGTGCCAAAATGATGATATTTCTCTGTTATCATCTTGACGGGGATTTTGAAGTAGAATACCTCACCATTAAAGACCTTCTTATACATTAGAACAACATTAAAAGATAGATATGACCACTTTAAGTCTGCCGCTCTTCCACAAGCACAACATAAGTGGTTGAATTTGAGGTTACAAGATTTTAAAACTATAACTGAGTATAATTCTTCCATGTATAAGATTATATCACAGTTAGTTATGCAGAGGAAATGTCACCGACTATAATATGCTTGAGAAAACATTCTCCACATTTCGTGCCTCGAGTGTGCTTCTGCAGTTGCAATACTTGGAAATGGGCTTTAAAAAATATTTTAAATTACTTTCACATCTTTTTATTGTTGAATGACATAATGACCTATTAATGAAAAACCATGAAATTTGACTCACTGGTTTTATGCTATTTCTCTAAGTGAATGATGCAAATTTTCACCTGCTTGAAAGAGATCGTGGCTCCAGTCGTGGTCTGGACGTGGTCGAAGAAGAAATTACCATTAAAAAGGTCGTTTTGCATCAAATAATAACCTTCAACACCAACAGTGTAAAATGAAGGGTGAAAAGCCTGAAGAAAAGCAGGAGAAACATTCAGAAAATGTATGTGATATATGTAAAGGAAAAAACCATTGATCACGTGCCTGTCATGCGTCAAGGTACCTGTTTGATCTCTATTAAGCATCCCTATAAAAGGTGGATAATAATGCATAAATAAATTTCATATTTGAAGATAATGTTGTGTCCACAGATCTAGATATAGCTAATTACTTGAATCTCCCTGAAGGAGAAATGGATCACCTGATCGGTGATGAATCTGTAATAATGTGGATAATTTTTGTGTATGTTATTTGTGCTAACTAGTATGCTTGTATTTTCTAATTCTGTAAATAAATAAAGTTTGTGTAATAATAATATTGTCGTGTTCTAACAATCATGACCATAGTTATATGATTTTCTCCCTGAATGAGACATTCACCATATGAATGGTGTGTGAATATGTGGTAGTACATAAAATTAATTGATTACTCCAGAAGGATTAAAGTGCTACTATTTCGAAGCCCCACTAAAACTAAAGTGATTCAGAAGAGCCAAAGTATTACTACTCAGGGGAATAAAATTGTTCATGATATTACAATTGTAGTAAATCTTAAAAGAAAAATTTTAAATTAAATGAATTAAAAATAAATATTATTATATTAAGAAGGTAATTTTTTTAAAAAAATTACATTTTTTATATTACTACAATCAAAGTGAGTCATGAATATTTATATGAAAGGTTAATGGCCTTGTCCTCATGTTTGTAGAACAAAAATAGGAGCATAGTGATGGAATTACGGGCGTTAGTAAATCGAAAGTTTATTAAAATAAATATCAGTTCGTATGACTGGTTGACCATCCTGTTCCAAATATGATGCAAATATATTTAAGAATTTATATGTTAAAGAAGCAAAACGTTCTTCATAAATTCTTTTGTATTATTTATTCTCCTTATACCATCTAAGATTGAATTATGTCTCTTGAAATTTTGAAACATACAAAAAAGGTGAATATGAACTCATTCACCTGTCACGTGGACCATCTATTAGTTTGTGATTTTAATAAATGCATTTGTAGAATAGTCACATGAGCATTTATTGACAGCCTGCAGTTTGACATTTGCGAGACTATTTATAACATAGTTTCAAATAATAAAATTATGGTGACAATACTGGTTGGTTTAACAGAAATTGTATGCCTCAAATTATAGCTAAATCATTGATTATAGGAACAAATCTCCTAATAGAATTTTGGTATGAGATGTGTTATTTAAAAAATAGCAGCATTTGTAAGCATCAAGCCGACAAGGTTCCCCATCATAATTAGTTCAAGGTCAGGAGCCAAATAATTTTCATCGAAAAATTTAAATGTGCGTTATCTGAATCAATTGCACCACCATAACACACATAAATGGGTCCCAAATTAAGTTGTGAGGCAAATGTTAGATTTTCTAACATTAGGGGGAGATATAATTAATAACTGAAAATTTTATGTTGTATGGATTATCTAAATTCTCGTAAAATATATCAATCCGAAGCTCAAGTGATAATTCATTTGCAGAATATTACACACTAATTGCCAGATATGTCTGCTGACTCTATGCTATAATATAGTTGTAAATGCTTCAAGAAAAGGTCCTTAAAGGATAAAATTCATGGCACACCTGGAACGTGATAGATCAATCGGTTTCAATTTCCTAAAGACAGAAAGGGGCAAATGATTAAAATGGCCATGAGGCAAGTACTTTGAAAATATACCGCAATATAACTCTCCATAAAATCTTAACAAAGGTCCAGATACCTAAAAACAGCGAATATGAAGAGATCTCTATAAGTTATATCATACTGAAATCGATATCAAATGACCGTCGGCAGTATCTTTCAAATAAAGGCCTTATATGATATTGAGGATCTTAAATTTAAATTTGTCCAAAAGTGTGAACAGATAAATGATGGATCAAATAAAAATACGTAATTCAAGCATTTTTATTTTTACTTTAAAAAAGTGAACACTTGGACCTGAAGTTCAAAAACTAAGGTATATGTCAGCAGGTACAAATGAATTATTATGTGAAAAGAAAGGTAAAATAATAAGCTATACAGTACGAAAATACCTTTTACTAAATTCCTGACATTATTATATCAAATTGTATTCTTCTGTGGTGGATGCAACGGGGTTTCTTTCTGTCTGACAATTATAAAAAAAAAAACTTGAATATGTATAATGAATGATTGTCATGTCTAGTTAGACAAATCCCAAAAGAATTTAAATTGCCTAGAGCATAGAATTTAAAATAAATCCCCAAGAATTTAAGTTACCTAAAGCATAAAAGGCCTAGAAAAATATACTTAATCAAATTACAATGATGATTGTTTGATCTAGAACAATCATGGCGTATAAGGTATAATTGCCTTATTGAGTACTTGATATGAAAATCCATAAAGGATTTAAAAGATTTTAAGTGATTCTATCAAGTACCCCAATGACTATGAGAGTACTTAATATAAAGAAAATCATTTTTGTTCTCTTAAAAATTGGTTTTGAAATACCATATTTTAGTGTAATTGGTGCACTTATATACTGAGGGAATCATTTGACATTTTAATTAAGGCATACTACCTAAATGTACCCTTTAACTTGGAATTAATTACATCTATTCCCTCCAACTTTGGGCGTTAATAAGTAGACATTTAAACTTGTATTGAGTTAAAAAAGTAGGCACACACGTCCTATGTGGTAATTTTGCGTCCTACGTGGTAAACTTGTATTGAGTTAAAAAAGTAGGCACACACGTCCTACGTGGCGTCCTACATGTATTATTCCACATAGGACGAGTGTGTCTACTTGTTCAAATTTATATAAGTTTAAGTGTTTACTTGTGCACATTCAAAGTTGGTAGGAATATATATAATCTGAGGCTAAGTTTAAATGACATGTTTATGTATTATGCCTTTAATTAATGCTTAAAAGCTATATTTTTCTTCCCTGAGCAAGGTTTTATTCCATTGAATTTTTCTGGCACGTTTTTTAAGGAGATAACTAGAAACACTTTAATAGATATGTGTACCCCCATAAATGTTTGATCACGTGAAGTGAGTAACGATCCATTCCAACCTTAATGAGGAGAATCATTATCTTGAAGTACGATATCCTAGTGCTACTAAATATGATTATGCATCTTGCTAATGGTATAAAAACCCAACATAGTATTTTCTGTTGATTTTGATCATGCAGATGTGGGTTATTTATTGAACTCACGTAAAGCTCGATCTCAAACAGCCTACCTATACATACGGAGAAACTGCTATACTGTGGCAATCTACAAAACAGTTGTTGTTACTACTTCTTCAAATCATGTTGAGATACTAAGGGTGCGTTCATTAACAGAAAATTATTTTTAGTTTTCCATCTCTAATTTTCAAAATTTTTTAATTCTAAAAAAATTATGAAAAATTCAGAAAATGCGTTGAAAAGCACACAATTTTCTAGTTTAGAATAATGGAAAATTGAAGCATGTTTTAATGGAAAATTTTGGAAAAGTACTTTTAGAAGTTTTAGAAGTTTTTCAAATTTAATGTAATTTTGGAAAACTGAGTTTTCTATTTTCTTGGAAAAAATGAATTTTGAACATGTTTTTTATATTTTCAATTTTCTTAGAATAATTTTTTAGAAAAGTGAAATAATTTTCTGTTAATGAACGCACCCTAAGCTATTCATGAAACAAGAAGAGAATATATATAGTTGAGGTCAATGATACATTCATTAAAGAAAGTGCAGCCTAAAGTGTGATATCAAGATACCCACGATCTTGTGTGAAGGAAATGTTATGTACATAGCCCAATTGAAAGAAGGCTTCATAAAAGAAGATAGAGCGAAGCACATCTGACCGAAGTTATTCTTCACACGTGATATCGAGAGAAATGATGATATTGATGTACAACAAGTTCGTTCAAGTGATAATCCACCAGATTTATTCACCAAATTATTACCAACTTCAACTCTTAAGAAGATGGTACACAAGATTGAAATGCGAAAATTTAATCAACTGAATCGTGGTCTTCGTCAGAGAGAATAAGATTATCACTGTATTATTTTTTCCTTAACCAAACTCTAAATTTTTTAATAAGATTTTTAATAAGACATCAGGCACTGCAGCATATTACGAATAACTATGAATACATTTTATTTTACATGAACATCCAATGAAAAATGTTGTAAATTTATGAATGCCATGTGGCCTATAAATAGGATCCACCCCTTTACACTCATCTACCAAGTTAGTATACAACTTGGTGCCAAGGTTATTATGTAATACTTTGTGCCCAAGGTTAAAGGCCCCACTAATACTTGTTGGCCAAGTATAAATTTAGTATATAAATGATCATTACCTTTGTAATATATACGTGAGAAGTAAACGATACGAATAATACTATTCCTCCTATTCAATGTCTTATATACATTTTTTTTTATTAATCTACCTTAGTTCATTTCTGGTTTATTTGGTGTATATATATAAACCGTAGTTACAGTAATTTGTATATATATATATATATGCATACAGATGTAGCCGTAATTTCACGTGTTAGAAAAACAAGATTTGTATATTTGTACATTTTATATAACTGTTATTTTGTATATTTCGATATAAAAACTACAATTTATATTTATTTGTGAATGCTGAGGTGATTATTGTATTTATATATGTGTATCAAAAATAATATTATAATAATTATTAATTATAATTATTTAAATTAGTCATGAATTATAATTGAAGGTTAATGTTTGTGATGAAGCATAGTTTTTTTTTTTTTTTTAAAATAGTCACTTTAGTATGTAGTGAACAACTTTAGTCTTCTATTGCAGTATTTTGTCCACAAGTTAATAGTAGCTTGACTATGCACTTAACAACTTTCATTAATTAAGTTTATCAAAAGTTAATATTTTTAGTTATCGACAAAATATTTGTCGAACTCTATCCGTTAAATCTGACAAAAGTTATAAAATAAAATAGCATAAACTCATTTTTAGAGGCATACCTTTCTAAAAAAAGAACAAATACTGAAGGTTAAAATCGATAAACGTATATTAATTATAAAAAAGAAAATCGACGAACTTCATAATGTCCAAAATGGTGCCTCAAAAACACTAAAACTGAGGGACCAATTTAGTGTTGACCAATTGAGGCTAAAAAAAAAATCTTAGTGTTCGTCAAATTTAATAGTTAGATTTCAGTGTATATTAGACCAATTGATTTTTTGAAAATTTAAAGGATGAAAACTATTAGGAACATATTTAAGAAAGTATTTTTGTTAACACATGGTAAAAGCTTCTTGCTTTTGTTGCACTATTTGATTTAAAAGTGGAGCAGTTAGATGTTAAAACAACTTTTCTATATGAAGAATTAAAGAAAGAAATTTACCGGAAGCAACTCGAGGGTTATGTTGTTCATCGAAATGAACAATGTGCTTGCCGTTTGAAAGGGTCCTTGTATGGAGGCAGTGGTACAAGCCATTTGATGTATTTATGGTTGGTCAAGGCTACACACAAAATCAGTATGACAATTGTGTGTACTTTCAACAGTCTTCAAATGATTCATTTATTTATTTATTATTATACGTGGTTGGCATGTTGATTGCTTCAAAAGACACGTCTTTGGTGCAACAAAGAAGATTCTCAGAATGGAGATTCACAGAGAAAAACAAGCTGAAAAGCTATACTTGTCTAAAAAAAAATACATTAAGAAGATTCTTGACAAGTTCAATGTGAGTAAGTGCAAGCCTGTCTCAACTCCATTAGCATCCCACTTCAACATATCTTCTTAATTTTATCCAAAAATAGAATAAGGGGTTGAAATGATGTTTAGCATTCCCTACTCTAGTGCAGTTGGTAGCCTTATGTATGTCATGATTTGTACTAGATTAGATCTTGCATATGTTGTGAGTATGGTAAGTCGGTATATGCACAATCTCGACAGTTAGTCTTGGCTTGGTTTTTGACAGAAACATGATGATATCTAATGATGTTCTTGGTTTTTGACAGAAACATGATGATATCCAATGATGTTGTTGGGTTTTTTTTTATTCTTATTATGGTGGTGATGTTGATAGGCGCATATTTCTGTCCGAATACATCTTTCACTTTATGTTCTATCAGTTGGAAAGCGTCTTTGCAATTCATTGCTGCTATATTATTGAGCTTGGTGTTTCACAAGATAGTACTGTTGTGTTTTTAGATAGTCAAAGTGCAATATATCTAATCATAGATTCAAAGACTAAGCATATCTTGTGATTGTAGGGTAAAAACTTCACACTTCAGAGAATCCTGCAGATACGCTTATTAAGCCGCTTCCTGTTACTAAGTTCAAACATTTTTTGAACTTAGCTACTTGATTACCCTTCGGGGCTTTTATGGTAAGGATGAGCATCTATTAAATCTGAGCCAAGGTGGAGTATGTTAGAGTTGCTTCAAATTTTTCTCTTCCTCAACACAGTTGCACTACTTCAGCAAAGTTGGCACATCATGGACTCATGTGCAGTTAACTGTAACCAGTTTTCTTGGAAGTGGAGCCTATTTTTATTTATATATTTTACTGTTGCAAAGAGAAAAAAAACGCAGAGCATTATTTTTTTTTTTTTTATGTGAAAAGGGTTATCTTAACCTCAGAGCAACTCCTTATTTTTTTGGTGTCCTTTGAGGTGCCTCAACGGGTTGGTAGTCCCCCTTTAATACTCAGTGCCCAGGCACAGCCCAGGTAACCCCACAACACCGAGGATGACCCTATAATCAGCAACAATTCTTGCTACTGCCAGGTATCGATCCCACGCCGGATGTAAGGCACACTGCAAGAGGTGGACCCGGTGAACGTTGAGCTAAGCATGTGGTAATAGGATTGAATATGTAGTGGCAAGCCATTTCTAGAAGAATCTATAGTCATACTCAGTGTAATCCCACTTGTGAGGTCTGGGGAGGGTGATGTACGCGCTGCTCGACTGCTACCTTGCGAAGATAGAGAGGTTAATCTAAATAATTTAGTATTAGAATCAAATGCATCCGAGCCCCCTGGCTTTGTTATGCGGTGAGATCTTGTCTTGTGATGCATGCGTTAAGCGCATATCTCAGGTTCAACCTTTGTCGCAGTCAAAAAATTGGTATATGAGTGGAGAAGGGTAGAGAGGACCTGATCAAGAATCCATAGAGTTTCGAACCGTGTGTCATCAGTCCTCGAATATTTCATGGTTATAAAAGAAGAGTAAATGTACCTGAATAGAGCAAATAAGGGGAGAAACGTAGAGTGGTGGTTCAATTATCCACCGAGTTTTCGACTGTTCATTAATCCTCAGATTTTGCGTTCCAAAAAAAGAACGAAATGCACCTGAATAGAGAAGATAAGCGGAGAAGGTAGAGGGGCGGGTCAATTATCGACCTAGTTTCGAACTGTGTGTTATTAATCCTCGGATATTTCACAGTTTTGAAAATAGAATGAAATCTACCTTAATAGAGCAGAGCATATATAGATAATTTATATAGCTAATGCCGACTAATTTGGAAATGATACTTAATCAACTGATTTGTTGATTGATAGTAATGCCCATTACTAGATGATATTTTTCAATATTAAGTCTTTTGTAGTTTGATGTCTTTTATTCTAATGCTTTTTTCATTATATTAAAGTATTAAACACTTCCATAGTTAAGCTTAATTATTGCCAAACCCGTGAATTCCATCACGTTGACTCAGAAACGTAAGTATATGATTGATCAAATTAATTCAATTAGTAGTTTGTGTGGAGCACATCATATTAGCATGATGTTTTGGAGTTTACCTTTTCTGATGCTAGGCAAATAGCTTCTTTTATATTGGAAACAATGTTGTTAATTATATTATTTTGTAGGCTTTTATGATGTTCACATGCTTTCTTACTTTTTGAGACCTTAGATCCATATTCCATTCTAATTGAGGAAAATTAAAGCTTGAACATGCAACTTAGGTTAATTTTTCTTTCAACTTCGTAAGTAATGAGAGCACTTTACATGTAAATTTAGGATAGATACTATCCTGCTGGAGCAAATATTATAAATTTTAATATGGTAATATAATTTATAGGTAAGCATTGCTATTTGATGGCCTCAAGTTTGGTTAAAGTAAGAGGGTTTTGGTAAGTTTGTGCCCAGTGTTGTGATTAATCTTCTTAATATTGAGAACAAAGTAGAGTGATACTGATATTTCATATAGCTAGTCACTACTGGATTGAGTTTGAGGTGTAGATGTCTAGATGATGAATGTACAAGCAGGAGTCTTACCTAATTATTCTGTGCTTATTTCTGTGTAAGAGAGGTGAGAAAACCAATCTATATTTAATTTTATGTAATCATTTGGTGACATGTGAAGTATTTCTAGTTTCTTCTGACATCTAATGGGCGAGTTAATATCTTTGCACTTTCAGATTTTCCCCATTAGAACTACTGAAAACTGGATAAGAAGTTTGAGAAGATAAAGATGGCATTAGGAGATATTCTACATAATGTCTAGTCATGATCAAATTCTTAGTGAATTGGATCTTTGAAACAGTTGAATTAAAGTGGTCGAGTGCATGTTAAAGAGCCTCCAAGAGGATTGCTAGAAGGAAATTCTCCCAAATCTGGACCACGCTATTACTTATTAATAGAATCCTTTCATCCTTTGCGAAGTCAATAAAACATATGCCCATGCTTCTTATTGATACACAACAAGACTTTAGATGAAGCCTAAGATGGTCTGTTACATTTGCACTAGCATACTTGTGCGCTCCATTACATAATACAATTGTGCTAGGGTAGTGAAGCGAGCAAGATATTATTCCTTCTCATGGAAGACGTGCTGTAACTATGAAGAAGAACACTCTTTGGAAGTTGAGGTGCAAAGCATGTCAAATCAGAAATGGCTGCTTCGCTGAATCTGACTTAAAATGATGGAAAAGAAAAGAGAAACAAAGAGGTAAACTAGAGTTATTACTACTCTCCAAATGCGCTTTAGCATCCTATTTGTGTTTTTCCCTTTTCTGCTAACTTCTTTCCCTCGTGGTGATTTCTTCTTCTTCTTCTTGTGACAAGTCCACTTCTTATGTTTCGTTTGCTTCTGGATTTTTCACTTGCTTTTTTTCTTCTACACTTTGCTAACTCTTTTCTTCTCTTTAGATTACTGATTTGTACATTGATAATCTGGAGTAGAAAATGGCTTTTCCTATTGAAACTAAGTATCAATACAGTTACTCGAGCAATTAAATATGAAATTAAATGCTGCAAATTATTACATGTTAAGTTTTGATGTATAAAATTATTACATATTAAGTTACTTTTTTTCTTAATAAAATTAAAATAGAAATTATTACATGTTAAGCTTTGTATTATCTTGAAATAGTGCGCTTTGCTTTGAAAATTGTTATTAAAAGCCATTGGTTTGCTCCTCAAAGCAAGGAAGTGATATGAAACGAGGGGTCAGCACTTAATGGGTGAAGCTATGAACCTTAGAGAAGTTTGCGCTTTATAAGATGATGCAAATGTGAGTCCAACTAGAATCAGTCGCCTCATTAAGTCTCAACTTTAAGGAGTTGAATTAGTATCGACATAATTGTTTACGGGATGTTGAAATTAGTAATTAATTGCATACTAATTTTCATCGTGCTAGATTGGTAGATGCTTGGTTTTTTCCAGTAAATTGTGCCTTCAATTCAAAGAAGCTTGTGCTTTTCTTGCTTTTTGTGTCAAGTCCCATGGACCTTTGCGCTTTTTGCTTTTAAGAACATTGAGAGCATGTGTTGTGGTTCTTGCTTAAAGCCCCTGGAGCCTTAGGAGCATTTTCACACCTATTTTTAAAATACTTGTGCGCTCCAATTTGTACTCTCTGGCTTTGCACTAGATATTTTCTATTTTCAAAATTCACTTAAAGAGTTTTTAGCTTTCTAAATGTGATCTGTTCATTTTCATTTGAAATATTGTTGATTTTCTCTAGTAGCATCAATTCTATGATTATAACCAGTAAAGTTATTGTCATGTGACCAGTAGTAGAAATGCATGGTAAGGTTACGAACAATAAACTCTTGTGGTTCAGCTCTTTCCCAAATTTTGCAGGGAGTGGGAGCTTTAATACAGCAAGCTGCCCTTTTTAGTATGAATCGTGATGGAAAAATGGCTTATGGAAGCATCAAACTAGTATTTCTAAATGCTGGAGTAGTCCTAAAGAGATGCCACTTCCTCATGAATTTATCTTGAATCGAGATTTTTGGATCAACTTTATCCTAGTTTTGCCGAGGGAGCAACCCTTTTTCACCTTGAATTGGTCAAAATTGTGGATTTTCTTACTTTTCGTAGAGGTTTGAAAGTTTAGAATTGTTAGCTACGCCAAATGTGTATAATCGATGTATACCGGTTAGAAAAAGTAAACAGTAAAGCCAATCAACTATTTGTGTAAACATCCTGCCAAACTCATTACAGATATGGTTGATTGGTCAGAACTTCAGCACGATCTACTTGTTCTAATAGTTAAACATATAAATTTGATTGAAAATTACCTTAATTTAGGCACTGTCTGCAAATCTTGGCACTTTGTGATCACCAAAGACAATTTCAACAGTAATTTGCCTAGGGTTCCATAGCTAATGTTAGCTGAAGAAGAAATTAATAACACCTATAGGAAATTCTACAGTCTGTATAATGACATTATTTTGAAGAAATGGATTTCGAGAGCGAGTGGAAAACGATGTACGGAGTCTATGGGATGGCTTATCACAGTCGAAAAAGATGAAGGTGAAATTTGTCTATTATATCCCTTCTCCGGTGTTGAAAAGATGAGGAGGAGAAGGAGGAGTAGAAGATGTACGCATACAAGACTTTTGATTAGATGCTTGCAACACTATGCCAATCAGGGATTTAGGGACCGAGCTTTTTTCCTAGGTGCTAATGCTTCTATTTCAGTCCAAGCTTCTCAATTTACGGGAGTCAAGCCCAATCATATTTATTTTACGGATAATTGTTTGGGTGCATACCTCCACTTTAAAGAAGGAGGAGGCTTGGATATGGGGGTGTTCAACTTAGCAGATGGCAGTATCCGGCCGCATTATGAGGGTATTTCCCTCAGTCGTGTTTGTCCTCCAATTTGGGTCACACCAAATCCGTGTTGAGTGAGGTCATTTTTCTTTATTTCTCTTTTTGTTGTTCTATATGTTCTTGTATTACATTAGTTGTTGATTGGATCTTTTAAAGAGTATTTACAACATGTCATTTACCGTCAGACTAGGTTGATGCATCTTTGTTGTTTTCGTATAATTGGACAAACATACTACCATTAGTTGTTACTACCTAGCTTCAAAGTATGTTTTGTTGGAATACCCTACTGCGTAGGAATCTTCTTTCTACATCAGTATTGTCTTTATTCTCAAGTTTCTTTCCTAACACTGTTCACAATCTAATCATTTTGAAGTGCAGTCACCATTGTGATGGATATACTAACTGAGATTCAATGTAATAATCTTCTAGCTGTCCATAGGAAAGAAAGGGTTTTAATTCTATTACTCTGCTTTAATAAACTGTGTTTGAAATTGTTTCTTCAAGGGTTGAAATGAGTTTCACACAGAAAGGATAGATATATGTTGAGACGTTTGAACAAACTGTCATTCTGCTTGTACTCGTAAAATTGTTAGCTCTCTTGCTTGAAACAATAGAAGCAACAAGACAATATTTGAGGTTCTTCATTTTGATGTATCTTCCTCTTGAAGTCATCCTTTGAAATCACCTGACCCTTATACCCCGTGACTGATGTTACATCAGCTTTGAATTTGTAAACACTTCCATGTGTTCGTTTTCAACCTATTCAGCTGGAACCTAAATAAGTCCTCAAAGCGCACTCTTTTGGCCAAGAGGACTTAAAAGAAGTCGATGAGGCCATTGTGCTTTCTGGAAATGTTATTGAATACTCGCACCTGAAGTCACCAGCAGAGCTGATGGTGTTGTTTTTGAATAATTTCTGCTTATAATCTTTCTTAGAGCACTGTTGCTTAGAGCACTGTTGCTCTTTTTCTCCTTGTGGATCTTAAAAAGAATTTATGCAAGTTGAATTATGATAATTGGTCCAGAAATAGCCTAAAGTAAGATGGAAACTAGAAAATGGATGAGGGGGTAGCAGTAGCGGAACATGTTCTTGACAATGGCCCTCTATCTAATCCTTGATTACCTAAAGAACTGCTGGAAGTAAAATTGAAATCGCGAGGAACCGAACTACTGAAATTATTGTAGGTGCTGTTGAATTCTGCTACTTAGCTGGTCTTTCTGATCCAAAAAAATAGCGAACCTGAGACACTTTGATTTGATCCCGTATAGTATCTCTACAACATTCTTCCTCATTATAATTTTGTTTCAAATATCATCCTAAAAGGAGCTTAACATCCTGGCATTACGTATAATAATATCCAAATTTTATACCAAAATTCTGGTCTGGGCAAAAGCATTGTGGAGGGAAGGATTTATTAAAGAAAATGTAATTTTCCTTATGTTTTCCTTGGGAAGCTTCCACTATAAGATGAACGTGTTCAATACATATGTAGATTCAGTTTCTTTTTCGAAAATAATCTGGAAATTTCTGATGTCTCATTGGATTGGATAGTTGGAAGCGTCTTGGGAGGATCAACATTTCTATGATGGAGTTAAGGTTAGGAAGAGAATGAACCTGATGGAGAAACAAATATAAGCAAGAAGTAGGTTGTATACTGTTGTTCTGGACCCTTAATGTTGTGTGACCTGAGACAAAATTGTTTGGTCCTTGTCTGCTTTTCTGTTTAGCGCCTTCAGTAAATGCTGTGTTGATGAAGAAACCGCTCTATTATCGCTAGCTAACTTTTATAGTGATATGGCTTTATCATTATTTTGTTTTCTTGTAATTTCTCTGTTATGTTAACCCTCTACACATCGGACTGATTAAGTCACAGTAATTAAAAATAACAGGCAGCAAATATTTATGTAAATGTAATTGGTATAAATCTTGTTTATCATATTTGTTGAGTTTGGGTGTATGTGTATTCGACTTTTTGCCTATAGTTAAGGTGGTTTTGATAGCATCATCAACGGACTATGTGCAGATTGGAGTAATGGAGGAAGCAAAGGCCCAGTCCATCTTATCCCCGCCTAATTCCTACACTGCCGTAGTTCTTGGTGGTACTTTCGATCGCTTACATGATGGTCACCGCCTTTTTCTTAAGTCAGCTGCTGTATTGGCGAAGACTCGAATTGTCGTTGGTGTTTGCGATGGTCCCATGTTGACTAACAAACAGTATGCTGATCTGATAGAGCCAATTGAGCTAAGAATGCAACATGTTGAAGATTACATCAAGTCTATAAAACCTGAGCTGATAGTGGAAGTAGAACCAATAGTGGATCCCTATGGTCCGTCAATTGTCGATGAGAATTTGGAGGCCATTGTTGTCAGCAAGGAGACATTGCCTGGTGGGATGTCTGTTAATAAGAAGAGGGCTGAAAAAGGACTCTCGCAGCTAAAGATTGAAGTTGTTGATCTAGTCTCTGAAGAATCAAGTGGGCACAAACTGAGTTCTACTGCTTTGAGAAAGCTTGAAGCTAAGAAGCTCAGGGACCATCATCCAGAAAGTCTGAGTTAACGTGTTGTTTTCAATTTGGTTTGTTAGGATTCACAAGGAAACACAGTAGCCATCATAGATGTGAAACTGACTTGGAAAATAATAATCTCTTTAGAGTCATACTCGAGATGTTTTCACGGTTACTTGTAAATTTATAGAATGTGTTTATTGATCAAAAAAAATATTTGTTTGAGTTTGGAACGAAATACTCGAGTAATTCACGTCCCACTATTCGTTAACTTTGTTAGATTTGGCTGTTTGCATGTAGAACAATTTTGCATGTTTAAGTCCCCATGAACATGAGAAGTTTGTACACTGGAGTTTCTGATTTGGGCAAATCCATGGAATCTTCAGAATAGGATACGAGGAAGGTAACCGACTCGCAAAGTGAGATTTATCGTCCCCTGTGGTAATACAACCATTTGAACGATTATTGAATGAATGAGATGCAAAAGTAGATTCTATTTGTTGCACTAATTACTGCCTTAACTGGTATCTGAATAAATAGTGGATGAACGATATCCTCTCTACGCCTCATCCCTTATTACTTGCTCTTTAACTGGTATGCCTCATTTATTCTGGATATGGCCTTCGGCCGTTTATTGACCGTCACATTTCCTTGACAGGCACCCTTCGATCAGCAAAGCTTATTACATCTGCTGATGTTCATAGGATTTTTGAGAATCTTTCCCAGAAGCTTGTGCATGACTCAAGTTATCTTGAATGTTCAAGAATGTAGCTTTGCAGCTACTACACATCTAAAGCATGTAGCAACTGCTCTATGTAAAATAGTGTCCACCAGTGAGGAGGTTACGACAATGGTGTTTATGACTTGGATAGTAAGCGTTCACACATCTTCTGATACAACAATAGCGTCAACTATTGGCAATCGATATGGCCAGCACCAATTTGGTACATACACAACCCTCAAGACGTAGTCCTGGCCTTAGGCAAGGACAAAGATGTATAAAGGAGTAGCTGTAAAGCAAGTAAAAGTGAACGGATGGAGTAAATTATGAGGCTGATATTTAAATTTTAACTTCTGTATGTACGAGGGGAGATGTTAATGTTGCTGTACTACTATCTAACGTGTGCTTATCGTATTGTGTTAGCTATAATGAGACAATGAGATCATGTTACTCGTTTGAGGAATCAAGACTTCCGAAAAAACTTGAAAGTATCTGCTGGATTACAATTTTCCATTCTTCTTCTTAATTCTCCTTTACTTTACGAGGTCCCTGTTCTAGTTTGTACAATTTACTGCCTCTGTGGCCTGCGTCTGCATATTGCTTCTCCACATTTTCTTTTACACGCCTTTAATAAATCATAAATAAAAATGGTTATCTTTATTAGTTTACCCTTTTTTGCTCCTTTCAAAAAGAAACTTTGGGACTTAGCAAAAAATACTAATTATAAATATAAAAATGAATCTTTTTAAATTAATCTATCTTGGTTTGATAAATGAACAATTTGTAATAAGATGGACAATTACTTTAAAGCGGAAGGAGTATCTAGTGTTATGTAAATCACACAAGGGTTTTTCTGAAATAATTATTTTATTTTGAGAAGATAAAAATAAAATTTAGTTACAATTTTATCAAACACACCAAATTAAATTCACTTATCTATTATAAAGGTTATAAATACACGATGACCCACAAGTAAGCTGCTTTTTTCATAACGCAACCAGAGAAATGAAAAAACACAAAGAGTAATAAAAATTAGCACTTTCAGCACCCATATTTTTTAGTCGAAATCAAAGTGACACTAAAATCGAAAAGTAAGGTAATTAAAGTCAGCTGTTTACGATATTTAATTTCTGAAAATTTCATAATCTACGTGGAAGACAAACGGCACGTGGCAATAATACATTGGATTGGTGAGTAGAAGAAAGAAGAGGTGAGTTTCTTGAAGTGAGTGAAACTAGTAAATGCTGAGTGTGTTAAATAGAAGGAAGGGGTTGTTTGATGTTCAAAAATCATGAATAAGCTTAAATCTTCAAGCTCAGAATTGGACTTTGATCGACCAAATCTTGAAGATTATCTTCCTACTGGATCCATTCAAGAACCCCATGGAAAGCTTCGCCTGTAATTCCCTCTTCTCCCCTTCTTGTTTTCTGCTTCATGCTGCCAGAAATTTTGTTAAGGCTGTTCAAGATTTAGCAGATATATAAAAAGAATAATTTTGTTTCTTATATATTTCGTATAATTTTTTATAACAGTGTTCAACTGTCCACTCTTCAATGGTTTTTCCAGCCCCTTTTGCTTTATTTTTTGTTTCAGGGGTGATTTGCTTGATATTTCTCCCACCTTAACTGAGGCTGCTGGTGCCATTATTGATGTAAGTGAATTTCAGTTCCTGTATATACTGACCCCAATTCATTTCTTTCTGTTTTTCTGATCAAGTTTCTATTTTTCTAATCTTACAGTGATTCGTGACTGTAAATTTACTGATTGTTGCACTTGCATAAACAATTGATCTCTGCTTCTTTTGGGTTTTTTCAAAGACTTGGTTTTGGAGCTCTCTCTACACAGTGTTTGGATGGTTGTTACACATTGTTTCATAATGTATTTGTATTCTGTTGTATTATATGGTACTGTATGTTTTGATGAATTCAATGCTTGGATAGATTGTGTTGTTCCCCATTGTCACATAATCTCACACATCAACAATTTTGAAGTATAAATCTACAAGAAAAGCAGGGTAGGGGTAGAGTTGCTCTGAAAAGGTAGGTAGGATAAATGATAGAATAGAATTATCAAATAAGAAGCAATACAAAATGAGGAAAAAAAGGAGTTAACGACGTGATTACACCGAATCGGCTGTTACATAAACTGGAACTTTTTGTTGTTACCTAACAATGGATTTAAACGATACAATATAGCAAAATTTAATCAACAATTAAAACAAACATGATATCTTAACGAACGAACAACAGGCAACATCCATGCAAACAAGCTGTTATAGTTTGAGAAAGTTTACATGGGCTAGTTAAGTATTATGTATGCATGATTATTTTAGCATAAATGTGGGCAATAGTGTTAGTAATCTCTATTTTCATACTAACTGATCTACTACTCATGAAAAAGTGTTGTTTTGAGGAAATAGTGTAACTTATATTCGCCGATAGTGTAATGAAATTTGTAAACTATCTATGTAAGTTAACTTGCTATAGAAGATGTGCCTTTCTCCGTTTCTTCCTCCAAAATAGAAGGCCAGTCTTTCTGTGTCATTTTTCACGTTATTAATTCCACTTGTAATAGAAGTTATCACTAGGAATTACCTTCTCAACTGACAACTGTATGTATTGAACTTAGTTGTTTTTTCATTTTCTTTCCTTAAAGAGGAGACAAACCATTTTTATAAGCTTAGATCTAGATCATTGTGTAATATATCTGCTATCTTTAGATTTTAGTGTATGTGTGTTTAACTTAATTGTTCATGGAAAGCTATTTGTCTTTATGATGCTACCTAGATAATACTTTCCTCAGGGCTGAATAGACATAATATAATTGTGGCAGTAATATTATTTGCTCATATTCTTGGACCGCAGAAAGAATTTGATGTAGTTGGATCTCAACCTAATAATTCGTAGAAATCCCATTTGTTTTTCTCATCGTCTTATTCTCATCATAAAATTCCTGGAGGTAATCGGTTTTCCTTCTTTTAAGTGTTACAATCGCATATAGGTTTTAGGAATTGAAAGGACCTAAAGTTACCTAAGAAAAAAAAATTCCCAATTTCATCTGTCTGAGCGTTAAACTTAGAACTGTAGTCTTAAAAGAAAATTCAACTTATGTTCAACTTAGAACTGTTGTCTTAAAAGAACACTCAACTCATATGTTCATTTTTACACTCTAAGCCCATTTGCTTACTTTCTAATGCATGCCATTTGGTTAATTATGTAACCACTGTGAC
Organism: Withania somnifera; assembly: GCA_039654485.1. Lineage (NCBI taxonomy): Eukaryota > Viridiplantae > Streptophyta > Magnoliopsida > Solanales > Solanaceae > Withania > Withania somnifera. The sequence continues at coordinate 20,565 of JBDJHY010040558.1, forward strand.
TGCAAAATAGCCTATTCTTGCACTACCAAAAGAACAATTTGACCTCTACTTCCTTTGGATTTTTTCAAAAACTTTATTTTGGAGCTTGGCCTCTCAGTTTGTGGAAGTTTAATGTATCCATTCTGACCGTTTTCATTTATCTATATCCATTTCATTAATTTTGCAGGATTCTTTCACCCGATGCTTCAAGTCGAATCCACCAGAACCTTGGAACTGGAACATTTATTTGTTTCCTTTATGGTGCTTGGGGGTTGTTGTTAGATATGGAATTCTTTTTCCTATAAGGTTTAGCGCCTTTCGCTTCTTTTATTTTTCTCATTTGAGTCCTTAATATGAACTAACTTTGGTCACCTAGCTTGGATCTATTGCAATAGTTGTTCACTACCCCATTGAAAGCTTATTTTTTATCCTTTGTTTCTAATGCAATTGCAGAGTCATTGTGTTAACAATAGGATGGATAATATTTCTCTCTTGCTATATCCCGGTGCATCTCCTACTGAAAGGGCAGGATAAATTCAGGAAAAAGCTAGAGGTATCGCTCTTGCTATCCGGTTTACTTAAATTTTCTCTTTTATTTGTTTTTGTTAAGGACTGTGCTTTGGTTGATATTTGCTCGCTATATATATGATAATGTTTGCTTTTATCCTTGGCCTTACTGTGGAGAAAATTATATTCTTCTGATAAGGATCTCGTGAGTCATGACGCTTCGACAAACATCACTCGCTTAACGAAAAGGCACCTGATAGATGAAGCAAAAAATTGCTTGGTAATTAGCCAATTAGCTTATGCTGAACTGGGCATAGAAAATGAACTTCCTGCTTAAAGAAATATAGTTGTCACTAACCATAGAGCCCATCGGCTGCAATGTTGTTCAGCACACTATCTTGTGAAATGCTGAACAATTGGGTTCAAACAAGAGCAGGCACATTACTTTACGAGGAAACCATGGTTAGTTCTTAAGACTTTGGCAAATATAGCAGTTAGCCAGATATTGATACTGAAACTGGTTTTAGAGAGAGCTTCTTATTTAAATGCTGCTCTATAAAATTTGTTAAAGCGGCTTTATTTACACTACACTATTGGTCAACTTGTCAAGATAATGGAAAGACTAGTTCTTTTAACTTGGAATGTGGATACAAATTCCTGAAATTGTGCTTTAAATTTCCCAAGAAATAAGAATATGTTTCACAACAAACAATTGAAGCAAGCATGGATTTCACTGTATTAACAGAATTTATTACAGCAGCAGACATTAGGAAATCCAATTAGCACTAGAGCACTTTATTATGTTGATTAGCTTTGGAAATTGCTCATTGTGTCTGGACCATGTTTCTGCAACATTTGTGTATATGTGCAAGTGTGATCTTGGATAAAAAATGTGGTAAAGCACATTGAAGCATCACACAAGGAGTTTGCTACATCTGTTTCAAACATTAGCTTTTGCAAACAAAAATAGTCATAGAAGACATTCTGATACATTATATATGCGCATAGTTTGTTTTTCTTCCTTAGCAGCCAGTTAACATTCAAACCGAAACCACCTAGACAATGTGACAAAGAAACTATCCCTAATTAAAAAACTTGGACTCGGTATCACCATGTTATCAATTAGGATGGAAAGAAACCAAACCTACAAGTACTCAACTATACAATAAAATAAAAACGGCAGTATTAAAAAAATACATTAAAATCAAAACAAGAATATTCAAATAAGAGATACAATATTTAAATCAACTTGAGTCAGCTGCTAGCTCCCGATAGCCCGCAAATTTTGGGCCCACCGCAAGGTAAATTGACAATATGTTTGGAAATTCTCTTTTTATGAATTAAGATGTCTAGACTTACTTATGTCGCACTTTTATTATTCTCTTGAAGAGTATCTATACATCTAAGGTATCTGTCATCGTTGCCTTGGTTAATTTTCTTAGAGGTGTCTGGTGGAGCTGATATGCAGTTTCTTTGACGTAACTTAAATCATCCCCACATTGTGAAACTACAGACAACGATCCTAGTGATTCTAGGATATAATACTTACCATCAATCCATGGTGCTAGTTGTGCTACGACAAGACTTTTCCTAGGTTCAAAGCCAACAACATCACAAACTTGGACACAACCGTCATAACTAACCGCATAAAAGTAGCCATTGAAATATACCACATCACTAGTACATGGAAAATAAACCGGCTTCTTGATCCTAGTCCATAATAAATCTCCTGGTCTCCAGAAATTAAGGAACTGGTAATGTCCTTCATAACCGTAACAATATAGTCAGATGTATGATCAAGATTAGCTGACAAAACTGCTTTTTGAAAAAAGTAGCCCATGTTGTGGAATTATGTGAATGAGTATGTGGTAATAGGATTGAATATGTAGTGGCAAGTCCATGAGGCTTAGCTCACCGTTCACCGGATCCACCTGTTGCAGTGTGCCTTACACCTGGTGTGGGATTGATACCTGACAGCAGCAAGAATTGTTGCTTATAGAGTCATCCTCGATGATGTGGGTTACCTGGATTGTGCCTGGACACTGAGTGTTAAGGGAGGACTACGGACCCGTTGAGGGACATCAAAAAAATAAGGGGTTTTTTGAGTTTAAGATCAACCCTTTTATCTGAAAAATGCATTTACAAACTCCAAATACCCAATAATAATTTAGCTAAAAAGCAATAGTTTACTGACCTTAAGCTTTTGTTATACACATTTTTTACAAAAGAATTCGATCATATATTTTTATTATATGTAATTTATTTTATATTTTTATAAAAATTATTTTAAATACTTAAATTTGTAACCCTCTAATATATAACAATAATTTTATTAATTAATCGAAGACGCCCTGCCAACAGTAATTTTACTAAAATAAGTTTGGTTATATTTGTTGTACTTTTAGTTCTTTGAATTGACTTCATACTACAAAGTTTGACAATAAGAATTCATCTAGAGACACTCTAAATACCCAATAACAATTTAAACTAAAAAAAAAAGACCGAATTAAATTTTTATTATGTACACAGTTCAAAAAATAGTCCTAATTATATATTTTTATTATACACAATTTTATTTTATATTTTTAAAATTTAAATCCATAGCCTTCTTACACATGACTAAAACTTTATCAATTAATATAAAATATCATGCCAATAATAATTTAACTAAAAAAATTAATATAATACATTAAAACTTTCGCATTGTGCAAGGTTGGAGGAAAATCTTAACTATAAAAATCTCTTATAGGTAATTTTACACTATATTTCTATGTGATCCTATATTTAAAACTTAAACAAATAATATATTAATTACGTGTCAATAATTTTATCTGTTGCTCCAAAACTCGCCACAAACAATAATTTAGCTAAAACATCACAATTTGCCCTTCAAAATTTTCAC